>BMAO01004306.1:0-58640 GCA_019973975.1 Trichonephila clavata | reverse complement strand
AGAGCGTTGAGAAAAAATTTGCGAGTAAAATTAAAGCTATTTTGAAAGATTGCCGCGTCATTTTTCTTAAATCATCATCTAGTTCGAATGACATAGATCTATATTTATATTGAGATCAGCAATATTTTCTTCGTCATTGATTTACCTGCAAAGAAGTTGAAATGATTAAGATAAAAAATTTCCTACACATCATTGAGGACTTAAGTGTATTGGGGAAAGTCAGATATATAAACGAAGCAGTTTTTATAGAATGTAAATACTCACATTAAAAATAGATATATCATAAATAATTTGAATCAAATATAAGCCGAAATTAACTATGCAATTATAAAAGAAATACGTAGGAATTTAGTAAGGAAATTTGTACGTAAAGTTCAAAAAGTATTTTTCTTGTTTTTTCACGCGTCTCATAAATTGAATAACAGAGATATTTTTATAAAGCTTTGCAATAAAATTCCCTGTCAATAAATATTGACAATTGTTAAGTACAGTTAGATCATTTTTACAAGTGGTAAAAGTCTAGCAAAATTGCATTTCATAATACATTAATATATTTTTATAATCATAAGAAAAACTTTTATTATTAATATGTAATTAATTATTTAACGTATGTTGTAATTTTGAAACACTAGCAAGTAGTAAATCATTTGAAAATGTTTAGGATGGTACCGAGTAATGAGATATATGCACATTATTATTTATAAGTTCTAAAAAACATGACTACTTTTTGCTAAAAGAGTTAGCTATCCAAAACGCTAAATATTATAAAGTACAGGCAATTGTGTGCTCAGGAAAATCAAACATACACAATAATATAAAATTTTTCATGAAAATAATTTAGCTATTAATATTTTTTTTAGTTGTTTTTAAAAAAACACCTATATTTCTGAATACAGTGGAAAAAAAAATTGTTTAACACGAAACTGATTATTATGGAATTGAAATATTTTTTCGTGTTAAAGGATATTGTAAAAAAAAAACATATTTCAAGAAAATTAAGTTTATTAGAGTACATTTTATTTACATAGATATGAATATTCATGTATTTAATAAAAATCAATGAAACAAATACATTCACAAGAACTTAACGAAATTTATTACAAAATTCTCAAATTTTTTGAAAAACAAAACATTTATTGAGTTCTTGAAAAATAATCTGATGAAAGAAATTTAATAGTTAACAGTGGCGTTACGTAGAATATTAGGGCCCTCCTGCAAAATCAGGTTTTGGGCACCAACCCATATCTTACGTTATCCAGAATATAAATGTTTTTGACGAATGTCAACAATATGACTTGAAAATAATAAATTAACTTCAATTTTTTTAATTAATGGTCGTTACAGTAAACGTCATCCTATTGATGCGAGCTGCTAATTTATTTTTCTCTACTTTTTACAATACATCAAATTAATGAGTTAATTCCATTTATTTAATACTTAAATCCATCAAATATATTTAATATTTTTTAAAGAGATGTCAGTGGTACTCAATGGCGTAAAGTACACCCCCGCATCGCAGGGAGGCCAGGATTCAAGGGGCCCATAGCCTGAATGATGTCAAATAAGTAATCCTTTGTAAGATCCGGCTTGGGGCTGAAAACCAGACTTTATAGGGGGCCCCTAATATTTTCCGTTAGACAATTGGTGGTACTTAAAAAACTTTTGAAATGACTGCCCCTTGTAAGCCCATTACAATCACATTTTTTTCTGAGACTGCCGGCTCTAGCAATTTTGCCTTCCCGGACAAAAAGGAAAAATGCCACCCCTCTCGCCAAAGTAAAAAAAAACTATTATTAAAAGATAAAAATTTTGGTCATAAATGCACACCTATAAAACTTGAATATTCCTTGCGAAGAAAAAGAGAGCTAACAGTTCATATATATGTATATATATATATACTAAAAACTAAAACATAAGAAATTACCACTGTTTTTTTTCTGACTTTTAATTCTGAAAACTTTCTGATCAATTTGTTCAGCTATTTCATGTTCGATAGCCAATGTAGCTAAGCCATTTAATCTGTCTTTAAAATTTGTGAACTGTAAGAAATTTTTTATTAATTTTAATTTTGAGAAATTAATATCTACACTTGCCAAACTTATTAGCAAATAAAGTAAAATAAATGCAATAGCAAGATTTGGAGCAAATTCTAAAACAGAAATAAATTTTAAAACTTCAACTAAGCTTTTTTTTAAAACTGACATTTTCTCATCTGCTCAATCAAGCGCGTTTACATCCAATGATTCTCCGTCGGTCAACATCAGGCCTGCCCCCGCATATCTAGTAAATTTAGCCCTAATTTTTTTTTAAAGTTTCTCAACTATTAAATTTGGAAGTTCTTTTCCAGTTAATCTTTCAACTGGAAGGAAACCAACAAAAAAAAAAACTTCGTTAGAGTTAGATTTCTCAATACATGTATACCTTACCATAAATGTCATTTGTTCGATCTTGCTGGCATCAGGGGCGCAATCTAAAATTATCGAATAATATTTAGCTTGTTTAATTTTATGAACAATGTGTAATTTAATATTCTCATATAAAAGAGAAATTATCTCGTTCTGAATATTTCTCCCTAGATAGTATACTTTAACTTCCTTTTCCAAATTTTCCATAACAAAAAAAAAAAGAAGGTATTTTTAAAATTTGGTCCAAATGCCGCCCCGGACATGGGTCCGGTTTGTCCGACCCTAGAGCCGCCCCCTGTCTGAGAAGTCCTCAGTTTTTGTATGTATTCTAAGGGGGGGAAAATTTCTAGTGCTCTTAAAAAAATTCGCATTTATATTTATATACGAAATGTTCACTTAAACTTTTTGCTAGATATAATTTAACAGAAATACTTTTATAAATTTTGTATAACATATTTTTTACGGTTCAGTTTTATTAACTTAAATGTTTGAATTTTACTGTTGCATTGACAAAGTATTTTATACGTGTTCAGCAGTCGATTTTTAAGAAATTTAAAAGAATTTTGTATGTGAATTTGTATCTTTAATTTCTAAATAAAATATAAACTTTGTACTTTTAAAATCTTTTAATTACATGTTTCGAAAATAAGATATAAATGTTTGTCATGCATAACATTGTTTGCAGCTTCTTGATCTTACAAATTTCTGAGTGCATGTGAATACTTGGTACATATGTTGTTAATTGTATTGCGATTTACGATTACTTGTAACAAAATGAAGCTCTTATAGCCTACCTAGCGAATTTTTGAAAATGCATATGAAGTTTTATTTTTCACTTTTTTCAGCAAAGTACAAACTTTAAAGCATCAAAAAAAATTTTGTTATGGAATTATTCAATTTTTTTTCTATAGCAAAAAGTATGAACACAAAAAGAATAAAAACTTATTGGCTTTCTTCCTTTCTCATTAGATAACTTTTGAAGGATGTGTACACTACAGTCCTACATTGAAAACGGAAGAATGCTTATGTATTCTGAAAAAGCCTAAAATTTTAAATTTATCTTCTATTCAAGTATTTCTTAAAATTAAAGACAAATTTAAACAATGAGAGAAAATCCTTCCTTTCCTTTGTGTATATGGTGTTGCGAATTTTACTTATTGAAAATTTATGTTATTTTTCAATTTTTTTCGTTTTTCCAAGTGTTACTTGAAAATAAGCTTCAGGTTCCATAAAAAACACAGAAAGCTATTTCTTCTTGATAATTTTTTTAATAACAGAATTATTCATAATAAGCTATTTTCCTGTTTGAGTATTTCGCCACCACTCGTATCTGTAGTATCTTATGCAATTTTGTCCCACTCCTCTGTTCTTTTGCAGGTTGTTTTTTTAAAAATAATTATAATATTGTATCATTTTCATGCTTATTTTTTGTATCGTTTTCTATCTAACCCATGTTAAATCGAACCTGGTTAATCTCTCTCACAAGAGTTTACTCAGGAAAACTCATACACATACATGTAAGTAGTATGTAGCTTTACTTTCCTCTGTTCTGCGTGAGTGAATTTTAACATCACCCTGTTCAGTTACACGAGGGATTTTAGCGACGAACCTCGTAATTTTGAACCATGGTCAAGTGACGAAGATGACGCCCGAGCTGGCATCCCCTCTCCTAACTACCACACCACACCAACGAGAGGACATTTGAGCAGTCGACAGATTTGACATCCATCGCTCCCCTACACGGCGGGTCTTCAGTGGTACTGGGCTCGAACTCATGACATGCCAGCCACGAGTCTGTTACCTTGACCACTAGGCTAACGGTGCCACTTCCTATGTTCTGCAGAGCATAATAAAGGGCTGATTTTAAAGTAGCTTTGTATATTTAAAATACTAATATATTTTTACTTGATAAAGCCCAATCAAAATAGGACCCTCGGTTTTTGTTTTTTTGTTGCACTAGGGCCTTTGGTTACCTAGTTACGCCCCTTATATAACTCTAGATTAAATAAAAAAAATAATAGTGTATTTCCAATCCGAACAGTCTGGAGAGTAAAATGTCAACTCAGGTGTCATCCTCCTCAATTCACCGTGATTTAAAATTGCGAAGTTCGTCCCCTCTATACCCCTCACATTGTATCGCCCAACGAAATTGAATCAGGAAATTAACGAAAAATCTATTTGTTTACTTTTATTATAGTAGAAGTTTCTGTTCACATCTATATTTTTTTATTTCAGAGAGCGCAATTACTGTTGGATATTGATTAGGTTTGCTTTCAAACGTTTCTAGCATTCTGTATTAATTTTTAAAAATACGTTTCAAAAATAGATTTTTACAATGTATAAAGGTACTATCCTTCCTTACGTGTTTTTTAAAATTATATATTTTTTGGAAAAAAATTAAATTTTATAAAAACAACAAGTTAAATCAATGATTTTTAAACATTCCTTTTTTAAGTTAGCAACCTAAAAAGGAATCAGCAAAAAAGTAAACGAAAAATATTCATATTTCTTAGAAAATTTAAAATATGTATATGTGTTCTACTTCTATCGTCATTTTGCTTTGACCTTTTTTATCTCGCTATAATCTTAAATAAAGTTTTCACATACCGTCGAATAGTTATAAAAATAGACTTCTAAAATAGAAGCATGACTTCGATATTTTTCTTACAATTATATTTTCATTAAATTTCTCATAAACAAATTCCGTTGAAAAACTTAATAAAAGTGTAATAATGATAATGTTTGATGTGCAGCATAGTGAGATACATAATAGCAATTATTTTCCAGTATTTATTAAAATGTCTATTTTTATGTTATTACCTACTTTACAAAAACTCACAAAAAATTATTAATCCAGTTACATTTAAACTATTTTGCGTTCTAATCAAGATAAAGCGTTAAAAATATCTAGCCAAAATAATAAATCAGGAAAAAAGAGACAAGAAAAAATGTTCCCAGGTTTTCATAATAAGCAGATTGTCCTGTTCCTCTTCAAAGTGTTGTAAAATAGCCCCCCCCCCCCTGTGAATCATGAGATGGGTCAATTACAAAGGAAAGTATTGCATTCACCATCTAAGATAGGAGATAAAAGCCCTGACTGGCTAGGCCCTCCTATAGAAAACTTACCTGTAAAAGGAAAGTATTTAGGGAGTGGAGCCAAACTAACATTTCTTCCCTTTTCTTCTCTGGGAGGGTCCATTTATTAATCATACTGTAGCACCACACTTTCCTCTCTTTCATAGCAATTCTCCAAATAAAATATCAGAAAAATTAATTTGAATAGAGGCATGATAGAAAAATCAAAAGTATGAAAAAACATTCACTTTGAAATAATGGGGAATAGTGAAAGAAAAAAAAGAACAACAAATTAAATTTACACATTCAATCATTATTTTAATTAAATTCTTTTTGTTTTTAATGGAAAGGACTGAGAATTATTGGAGTAATTCAATATCATTCATTTTCAGTTTTCATGTCCTTAATTTAATGTTACTGAGTTACACACAGCAAAGATTTTGCCACTTTCTTCTATTAAACTAATGTAGTGATTTTTCCCTTTTGTGAGCATAATTTGTCCAGGCATAGAATGTTCAATAATACATTAAATTTGAAATAGTATATGGCTTTGGAAATTATCTAAAATCTGAATTTTTAAATAACTTCAGCAATAAGTTTTAAAATTTTAATTAATCATGAATTGTACACAATTTATTAAAATGCTTTTAAAATTTCAGAAATATAATCCCTGGGTTAGAGTTGGAAAGATAGTAGTGTTTTGAAAAAGAAATTTAAAAACTGAATTCATATCTGCTTAAATAAAATAAAAGAAACTGAATACAAAGAAGTATAACATTTCAGTCAACACTGAAATTCTAAAAATCACAGCTTCCTGTTGTGAATGTGTGGAATTTAGGAGAATGAAATGTTATCTGATTAAATCCTCCACATAAAAAGTATACAAAGATAGCATGTCAAGTTATTGAGATTTTATACATATATTGACAGAAATTTTATACATATGAAACAATTTTTTACAAATACTTCCTCTCTAAATTATATATATATTGACATAAAAAATAGTTAAGAGGAATAGTGAGCAAATATTATTCCTTCCTAATCAAAAATGCCTTTTCAAAATGAATAGCTGCTTCAATATATTAAGATGGCAAAGATTTTGAAGTTCAAAATGTAATATATATATAGATTTTTTTTTAGAAATAAATTATTTTATTATAGTTATACTGTGGTGAGGTAGTATGTTGGTCAAGAAATATTTATACCAAAATAAACAATTTTTGTTTTATTTTTTAATAATGATATGTTTTTAATACTTATATAAAAACAAATTAAAATTCAGTATTCATTTTTTTAAAAAATAATAAATCTGCAACCCTTCTAAATTATTTTGAAGTACCTTCATATTTCTCAAAAGCATGAATATTTTTCAGAGCATCTTTTTCTATTATGATCTTATTTAAGTCAGGGCAGTTTTGTTACAAAAAGCTGCTGAATTGTTCATGGTGCTAAATACTGGCTAAGTTGCAGCCTAAGTGCCAGGAAGAAAAAATGGGGAACTCTGACACTTTTAAACATTTGAAAAATTATAACTTCAGGTTCTTATTAAAATATGCAGTTATATTTTCATCTACCTCTGAAATTGACACATCTTATTGGACTAAGTGAAGGCATTTCTGGACAGTTTAGCATTGATAATTAAAAAAATATATGCAATAAATTTAGGACTAAAACTGAGTAGTGAAAAATTGAAGCAAGCACTGAACATTCGGAAAAGTAACGGGAAATTTGTGATAATGTACAATCAAGTTCAAAGGAAATTATTAAAGGAATTAAACACGAGAAAGAAAAAATGTATTAATCCTTCTTTTTAACAGCCCCCAAATTAAAAAAAAAAAAAAGGAGGAAGAAAAACTTATACATTTTTCTTCATTAAAGTAAAACTTTCAGGAAAAATCAATCTCATTTTTTAAAACAAATATTTAATTTGTATATCTCAATACATCAAATTCAAATTTTTATTTCAAGAAATTATAATTCAATGAAAGAAAACAGCCACTGTCATGTAATAATAATAATATATTCCTATTATTAGAAATCTTATTTTTTTTAAAAAAGAATTCTGTATGAAAAAAAAAAAATTTTTTTCAAAACCTATAACAAAACCTTGTTTTCACTGGAATATGTGTTCCAAGCAAAATATACATTAAGGTATTTTGAAAATTTAGCATTATTTTCCTGCTATTAATAATTAATTTTGAAGTACTGAAAACTTATTTTAAAATTATCTCCACTCAATATAGCTAAAAAAATAATAATACTGTTTCATGCAATTTACTTTAAATTTTTTTTTTTAAAAAAAAGTACATCAATACTACTGATGATTGAAATTATTATAATACTATACTTTTTAATAATTTTTTAAAAATGTTTTCAGTTTTATACGACAGAATTTTAAGTTTAATCACGTTTTAAGCATAGCTGAAATATGAATCTTATTGTGAACAATGTTTATAATGAATTTTGAGCAAAGTAAGAACAGAACTCTGAAAAATAAATTATACCCTTTATATATTAGCTAAATCACAATATAAACATAATTTTGGACTGTTTTTTAACTGAAAAATTATATGGAATTCAAGTCAATTTTTGTTTAGCATAAGCTGAAAATAATTTTAATTCTAAACAGTATTTAAAAGGCAATGCATCTAATTCCTACCATTTTATAACAGTCAATATGATATAGATAAATATAAACACAATTTTCTCCTTTTATCATTAATACATACATATAATTATTATATTATATATATATATATTTCTAGTTATGTTTCTTAGAATCTGTTTTCTATCATTTAGCTTTGTGGCTAATATAATTTTGTCTTATTATTTTTTTTTCATTTTATTATACTATATATAATATAACAATTGCTCTAAATGAAAATATGATTTAATTTCAGCTGCAAAAGTTAAGAGGATTTTGTAACAATAATCCTCAAGTGTCTGTTTAGAAAAAAATTGCTAAACCTGATTCAAATGTTATAAGGATTATTTAAATTCACTAAAAATTGCAAATAATCACAAAAATATATAAAAAAACTCAAATATTTTACTCTTCTATTTTAAGTCTACAATATAGTTACAGTTCTACATTTGTTTTTCCAGTTTCATTTAATATTTTTAAAAATTTAATCTTAATTTTTATTTTATAAACATACCATATTTCTAATGTGTGAACTTGTATACAACAAATAAACAATGAAAACATATTTATATCTTAAAATTCAAACAAAAATTGAAAAAAACATTGAAATTGTTCAGTAGTAAAGTTATAAACAATAAACGCACAATATTTATAATAGGTTATTAGATTCACACATACTGAAACACACACTCAACACAGCATATTTAAAAAATACAATACATTGCACTCTTTTATAGTAATTATTTTGAAAGTAGCCAATAATTCATAACGAGCCAAATATAGCAACCCCAAAACAGAGAAATTTGAATTCCAAGTCTGTAAAAAATAGGAATAGGTACTGCCAACGAAATCGCGTATTACACGTCCGGCCTTGTTAGTTCCTTTTATCTATCAGACTTCTCCTGGACTCCTACGTAAATTTAATTTATCAGACAATGCAAACTGCAGAATCTGTAATTGCTTAAACGACTTGGACCACATCTTGTTAAACTGCAATAGATATATTCATCCTCGAAATCAATTGAAGCACTTTCTCAAAATTGATGCACATTATAACATTACTTTCAAAGAACTATTGGAGAAATCTTTGTCAAATAAATTATCATTCAGATTTTTTATCCAGAAAATGAAATATTTTGACATCTATTAATTTATTAATCCTTAGTTTTTTTCAGGGGATAATAGCCTTTGTAGCTCTATATCCCACAAAACCTGAACTGAACTGAACGGTTTGGATAACAGCTTGTGTCTGTCTATATCTCACAAAATTTTAGTAACTGGACTTGTGGTTACTGGCAGCGATTTAAATCGTGACAAACTTTTAAAGTAGCTGATTTTGATAATGCCGAAAGTTGTATCAAGAAGTGTTATTTGTTCAGATACCAAAGATCAGGAGGAATATAATGAAGATAAACCTCTAAATGTGTATTATTGTTTGTGTGGCAATATAGCATTAATTTTAGGTAAATATGATGATGCGTTTTGTTCTTTTGTAAAAAATGGATTCAATTCCTTGTATTTTTTCGGATCGTTTAACGTATTTAAGCAGGGCTCTAATTTTGGTACTTTTTATTATACATGTATTGCTTGAAATTTTTACGTACATTAAAAGTAATTGCATATAAAAAAAGGAAATAACTATAAAATCCTTGCCAATATATAAATTGAAGAGATCCAACATTTGGTGAAGGAAGGAAAAATTATTATAATAAAATTATCTGCCTTAAATTCAACAGGATTCTAAAAACATAACATTGTGTAATTGTACATTAGTATTTGTAATAACTTGTAACTTTTGTGGTGTTACTGTAATGAAGTAGCTAAATTTTGAGTAAGTCCTCCAAAAAATTTGGCAAACCATTTAGTTAATATTTTAAATAAATTTGTGGAAATCTTTTATCCCCATTCATGTTTGTAGGAGGATATTTCTTGTCCCAAATTGGCTGTATAGAAATAGCTCCATTTCTCAGCTAAGTAACTTTCATGTTTTACCTGCACATTAGAATTATATTTATGACCCATTAAGCTTAAATACAAAAAGAGTAGGACTGGGAAATACTGTTCCATTTGGTAAACAGTTCTAATTTATTCCTGTTTTTTTTTTTTTTAAACCAACTGAAGTATCAGATTTTTATTTCTAATTTAATACTTTTAAATCTGTATATTACATATACGCTTGTCCATCTCTATAGAGGTGTATAAAACAGGTATCCTTAAAATGGCATTAAATAGATTGTGGTAATTTGTAAAACCTTTGATGAGCTAAATAACTGTCATGGGATTAATTCATTATATCAAAAATGATATCAGTGAAATAAATTTATGTTATGAATTGAATGTATTGTAGGCCATTTCTACGATATTTTTTGGATCTTTTTTTATATAAATGCATATAAAAAACCATCCATATGCCTGAATTGAAGCATGTTAAGTGTGGGGTAAACTTTTTGAATTCAAAATGTTGTAGTTATATAAATTTGTAGATCATTTAGAAATAATGTTATGTAACCTGTTAGTATTATAAATTGAACAATTCAAAGAACTTCTTAATCATTAAATAATTTATTTTATTTTTAAATGTAATAAGAAATTGTGCAATATAACATAAAATTGATTCTAATGCATTGTAGATTGCGTCATTGAAAGGTTGCCTGTTAGACCAAGAGATGGTGCTAGAGTTATAGATGGAGCAAAACATGCCCATAAATTGACTTGTGAACAAAGTGAGACTGTGTACCTTAAAAGGTGAGTTTTACTTTTAGTGAAGTATATATAGACCAATACTTGACTAGTTTTGTAACAACTCTTATCTTAAAAAATTTAAGAGTACTTAAGTATTTACATTACACAGCCAAATTTATGCCACTCAAATCGCGCCAGTTTCTGCCAAAATCTGACTGATTGTTTCTTTCTGAAATGAAATGTGTATGAGACTTTTTGTTGTTTGGTATCATGATGTAATTTGTGTGGTGCAAATTTTGCTATGTTGATGCTGACAATTAAGTACCAATTTTTAAAATCAGAAATCTTGTTCAAAACCAATTTACATTGAAAATCATTAAATGCAGAACGAAGGGGACTGAAAATATTTTTCCATGTTAAAAAAATTTTTTGTTAAAAATTTTGCCCCCCCCCCCCATTACAGAAAAAAAAACATATATTCAACAAAATTACGGTTATTAGAATATATTTTACTTACATAGATATGTATATATCTTTGTAGTTAATAAAAACCAATCAAACAAATAATACAATCTCTTAAACTTAATGAAATTTAATACAAAATTTAGCAATACCAACATTTTTACAGATTTCTGTTTTTGTCTTCTTTTTTTTACCAACAATCGGGAGTGTAGTTAACGCCCTATCAATGATATGGGGTCCCCAAGCTATAGGGGCCTATCATGTGTAAATAAAATGTAAAATGTTGAGGTGCCCCCAAAAAGGGCCTCCAAGGAATTTTGATGCAGGGCCCATTTAGGACCAGCTACGCCTGTGAGAATAGTCTTCATTTTATGCGAAATAGAAATGTGCTTTCCCCCAGAGCTCTTTGCCATTGTGCTTGTAAAAAAAATTTCTTCTAAAATAGGAAAAAAGGCAAACCAAGCTCACTAATTTTTATGCACACTGCAATGTACTCGTTACCGAATTCTAAAGCCAATTGATGAGAGATGAGATGTTTTTGTATGGTGTGTGTAGAGGTGGAGGGTTGAAAGTAGCTTACATAAACAAAATTGGTTCATGTCATAGGCTATTCTTAGGGTATGTCAAAGCCAAGTTAGCTTCCTTTCTATGAAATATGTGAAACCACCTCTCTTGCAGCTCACACCTCTTAAATCTTACATGCCTGGCTAGTGTTTTCCGTATTTTGTTCATTCCCAGAAGGGAAATCTTTTTGTGTTAAGTGATTTTTATTTTGTGTTAACCCTCTTGCTGTGTAGTTATTTTATCAAAGTAGGTTAAAAAATTGTGTATTTTTTTATTATGTATTTCAAATCTACATATTAAATCTACATTTTTAAGTTAAATATACAAAAAAATTTTGTGGAATTTTTATTTTAAAATAAAGAATTAGATCATAAAAGTATGAACCTAAAGACCTAAATGAAACATAAACAGGAATAACACAGGTTGCACTGCTAAATAGTCGGGAAAAATACATATCCACGGAAATCGTGCAGTGCACAGCAAGAAGGTTAAGCGAAAAATGCATGAAAATGCATAGTAGTTTGTTGGGACCATTATATTATTTCGTGTTAACCAATTTTTTGTCTTAAGCATTTTGGCATTAAACGGGTTTCACTGTAACTAACATTTCCTTCATCTCTCTTTTTTTAAAATTTGATTGTTTACTTTTTCTGACCATATTGAATTTTTTTAATTGTACTATGAATGGCATAGATTTATTTCCAGTTTTTAATCCTCTTAAATATCCTTTTGTGTATCATTTCCTAAATAGTTTCCTTATGTGACATTTTTAATGGAGTATGATACACTTCTTAGCTTATTCCTTCATAAATGATTTTAAAAACAATTCCAAATATTACTATGTCATATTTGTTTGTTTGGAATACTCAGTTTTGTTATATTCATTTATTAATTTTCATTCATGTTTTTCAAAATAACATTTGTGTTACTCAATTTAAGCAGTAATATACAGTACTTACGTACTATCACAACGATGCCAACATTCAAAGTAAGTTGCCAAGTTGGCAACTCTGATTTTACATGTGTTGTACATGCTAAATTAACTATCATGGGCTTTCTCCGTTTCTTATAATGTTGCCAATACGATAATATGTAAGTATCTAATATTCTTTGTAAGTAAATAAATAACATGATTTACCAATTACAGAGTCAAATCTTGATTTAACTCTCCGAATTTTGCGATTTAACGAATTTTTTTCTTTCTCCAATTAAAAGGACCCCCCCCCCCCGATTTAATGAATAATAAATCCTGAATTAATGTGTCAGCTGTTGAAAATTTTGTTTATTAGTTTGTATTAGAAAAAATTGGATTTTTTTTCAAATGATAACCTTTTTGTCCAGAACAAAAAAATGATTTTTCTTGTAAGTCGCAAATTTCAATGGGAAAGGTTGCAAACCATTATTAGACTTCATAGGTGCAGGTGAGTCATGCGTGGAATCTATTGTGTGAGTTTTGAATAGGACAGGGAATTTCTTATATCATTCCGTTCCATAACAGAAGGGATATTTTAAAATTTTAACAATTTTGTTATGTTTGAGGAGGAACTGCTCATCTGTGCAAATGAAGCTCAGAAAATTGTTCGTTTTTCAGAGCCAATGAATAGTGATTCTGTTGCAGAAATTGGTAATGAAACTTCTATCAAAACTGTTACATTTTCTAATGCTTTACATTGTATGGAAATTGTGAAGACATACCTCATGCATCAAGATGTTAATGACGCAGTATTTTCTTCTTTGCATAAAGTAAAACAAAAAAAGAACTCTCTCAAGTCAGGAATCAAAAAGATTGTCAAACATCTATTAGTCAATATTTTAAACTTTCCAATGAACTGATGCATAGTAATAGTATTTTTAGTTGTTGAGTAAAAAGCATATAATTTCTAAGTATGGATATTTTTGTGAAGTTGCTTATTATAAAACTTCCGAAAGATAAGTGCAAAATAATTGTATTTTGTTTGGACCCTGATATAATGAATAACCCCAATTTAACAAACAAAATATTCGGTCCCAATGAATTCGTTTAATCGAGATATGACTGTATTTTGTCGATTTAATTATAAAGGCCATGGTTTTATTCTTAATTTATTTAAAAATTATTTAGATTTCTGTTGCCTTATTTATCTTATTTATGTCAAAAAGAGCTATGAGCTTGTTTTACTTATTAATGCTAAATATTTTTTCTTTATCGTATACCTTTGCTTTTAATTGCTTTCCATTGAGCTTATTCTTAATGAGGAAGCTGAAAAAAGAATTTTATACATAAGTCTAATGTAAGTAAACCGCATTTTACTAAAGAGTTATAGTCTTAGTAAAAAAGAAAGCTACTGTTTTGTATATTTGTGAATTAATAATTAAGGAACTAAAAAAATGTTTCTTGTATTATTTTTTTCCTGATAAAGAAAGTGAGTTTCTGAATAAGTGAATGATCATGTGTTGCATTTATTCATCCCTTTTTTTTTAAATTTTAGAGAAGAAGGAGTAGAAAAGCAATATAGAAAAAAATGTAAAAAGTAAGTTATTCTGTTGCAGTTATTTGATCTAGTTTATAGTTTGTTTTTAAATAAGGACTCAACAAATTTCTCCTTTTTTAATAATTTTGTATGGTTAAACTCGAATATTTAAATGTTACATAAATATTTAAATGTATGTATTTAAATGTTACATATTTTAATTCATTAAGAAAATGTAATTGAATTATTAAGAGTTTTTCTATTTACTTATTTTGCTACTTTTCAATCGTATTCATTAAGACAATAGAATCGCTGAATAGAGAAGTAATCCATTGTTATATAATTTTTTTGAATAAATGATATTGAAATAAATATTTTAAAATTTAATGTATTGCAAATGATTATGCTGATCATAATTTTATATGTTTGATTTATATATTAGTTTTTAATTGATTAAAATACTTGTATGCATTGAATGTTATGGCTTGGTGGATGTGATGCATGCTTCGTAAGCCTTAGGTTGTGGGTTCGAGCCCGGCTGAAGTCGATAGATTTTCTGAATGTAAAAATCTTAGGCAAGCATGTCATATGATTATGTGGCATGTAAATGGTCCTGTTACTCTTAGGAAAATTAAATCACAGCAATATTTAGCATCCGACAAGAGTTTGATTAGAATAAAATTTAAAACATCACAATTTGGTAACAGAAGCCGTTGCTAGATGGTGCCACCAATCGAATGGTTCCCACTTTTGGGGACTTCCTGTGTTTGCAAATGGCTCAGCTGCCAAAATGCAACCTATTTGAACCAAACAAACAAATTAAAAAAGGCTTATATGTTAACCAAGTTTACATACTTTTTGTTTAAAAGGAATAAAAAAATTTTTAATACGTATTTTTGTGTGTCTTGCTTTTTTATAGATTTAAAACAAGCTCTAATAATCCAGCTGTTTGATAAGTTTATAGTATTAACCTATTTTGGTAAATTTTTTTACCAAAAAATGCAATTTTAAATGAAAAAACATATAATTTTTTTAAAAAAAGTATTGTACTTTTATTTATATATAAACTTTATTCATGATTTTATTAATTGCATTATAAAATTAGTTCCATAAAAAATACTTCAAAAATCCATTGAGAGCTGAAAGATTCTTAAAAAACATTGAATTAAAAATTTTCAAAATTTATTACTATTTTAAGATTTGGTATACTTATTAAGATGTTTTATCTTACACCATGAAATGGCTCTCACATTTGGGGACTTGCCATGTCTGCAGATGCCAAGTTGCTAAAATGCAGCCCCATTAAGGGATAAAATATCTTAAAATACTGTGAAATATATTTTTTACTAAAAAATTACTTCAACTGAATAAAACACAAGTTCACAGCCATTGAAAGTATAAAAAGTAAAAATATAACATTAAAGTTTTTTAGTAATACCAGTAAATAAATATATAAAACAATAAAGAAAGTTTGCATCTGAACCAGTTTACTTCCAATAATAATTACATAGATGTAATTACACAGCAATCATTTGAAAAAATGTGAGAAATAAAAAGGGTAGATTAGATTAAAAGTAATTAACATAAATGATTTCTATTCATCATTATTTTTTTTTATTGAAATGCTTTATTTATTAAATAAATGACAAAAATAAGAAAAGTTTTTTTTTTCCATTTGTTATATCAATAGCCCAATTAAAGAGTAGAGGAAAGGGGCTTATTTTTAATGAGATCTTTGTGAGTGTGGTTTTAATATGTGATTATATGCATTCATGACTTATTACATTGGTACAGAGCGATCTTAAAGTAAAACTTTGGTTTGAAAATGAAATGAGAATCTATTAACCTTTGTTTAGACTGTATAATTCAAAGGTGGGAAAAATCGCTCTTACTAATGTATATTTTTGAAGTTTTATAAAATAAATACATTAATGCTTTCATGTATTGTAATTATAGTGTTATATGTTGCTCTACTGTACAAATTCATCTCCTTTCATACCAATGTTGTTCCAAAACTAAATCTATTGAATTTTCATAGTAAATAATTTTGAAAAGATTATTTAAAAAAAAGTTAACTCTCTTGATTGATTTGTAGTTTTTGCTATTATGTACTGTTAAAAGTGATTAGCTATCTGTTAAAATGATTTTTTTTAAACGAGTTAATGTGCATGAATAACCCAAGATGGTTTTTTCTGTGAATATTAGCAATTCTGATTGGGTTCTTTTTGCTGTTTTGATGTATTGCAAACTAAGATGATTTATTTTTTCAATTGTAAATTTGAATAATAATAGAAGAAAGTTTGGAATTGTAAGCTTTAAAGAGATGAAATCAAATTTTTGAATCCTTATCAGAAGAGGAAACAACAGAAGAATATTTTATAGGAGTTTGAAATTTTTACATAATCTCTTCAAAAAAACCTATGCAGAATTATTAGAAATTTCATTTTTCATAATTCGTTTAGAGGTTTGTACAGAATTTTTTAGTAGCCTTCAATACACTCAGTCTTTCTTCCATAAGAATAGGAAAAAGAATCTTTTTAAAGGTTTGTTGCAAAATGTAAAACAGTTTAATAAAAATGACTTCTGGTTATAAAGATATTGTATACATCATCAAGTTCAAACTCATTCATAAAAAAATTTCCAGCCATGATGGTTTGTTTTATCTAATGTCTGACAATTTTTTAAAAAATGTTTTTATTTGACTAGGCAGTATATGTTTGTTATTTTTGTGAAATATAAATGTTAAGTAAATATTTGATACTGTTTTTAGGTGTGGGCTGATTCTATATTATCAACATGAACCAGAGAAAAATATAACATTCATAATAAAAGGTTCCATTTGTAAAACTAGTGGTGGCCCTACACAGGCAACTGCATATCCTCAAGTTCCCGAGCCTAAAAAGGTATGAGTTCTCTCTGAACAAACCATATTATTTGTACATTGTCTTATCTTGTATAATGTTTGAATTTTTGATTGTTTACCAATTTTAATTGTTTGATTTTTTATCTTCAATTGGTTTGCAGTTGCAAAATTTATCCTTAAGATTTTAATAAGCCGTAAAAATTGTATGTAGTTGATTGCATTAGTAACTTTTAAAATTTTTTTCATGCGTTTATTAAATTTTAAAGTGAGTATGAATGTAAATGTATTATTGTAATTAAAATAATTTTCATATTGTAAGTTTATTTGAATTAAAGAATTGAAATAAAGTTAGCTGTAGTCTGTAGGTTTATTATTTTTAAAGTAGGGCATAAAGTTTATATAAATTATTAGTATATAAAAGTTCTCAGAATAAAAAATGACATCTTATGTAATAATTCATTAAACTAAAATTATTAAGTCATATTTCTCATTGAAAAGAAAGATCCTTTTTTTTTAAATACCATGTTAACAAGTATAGAAAAGTAGTGCATTTTATGTATGATATAATTTTTTGAAAAACAAATGTATTATGTTTGTATTTTTATTTTCAGATTATGGTCACAAAACATACTAAGAACATGGGAAAATTCAGTTCTGTTACTGTTTCTACGATAGACGAAGAAGAGGAGGAAATAGAAGCTGTAAGATTTTTTTCATTGATTACCAAATATATTGTTCTTGAAAGCTAAATATTATGTAATCATTTTTATATTGCAGTCAAGTTTGTCTTATTAATTTGAAAACTTTATATTCCTTTTCAATGAAATTATTTTTAAAATTTAAAATTTAGCTTTAGAATTTAATTAGTTGAATAACATCAAAATCTATGAATGCATTGTTTTTATTTTTTATTTGTACCATCTTTTAATTGCTTTGAGAATTTTACATCCACAAACTTAAGTTAGTTTCTACATTTGGTCTAAAGAAATATTGTGATGTCATTTTATCAAATTCTCTACCTTTGAAAACTATGGTACCATCTGTAAAATGGTACCAAGTACCAATGACGGATATGAGAATTCGGAACCTCCTGATCTGTAGCCAGTAACATGACCACTAGACAGAAGTGATCACTCCTGTTACTGGTTTACTTAGATAGCGCCATAGAGTCTTGCTCCTACTCGGTACTCATACAGAGATATATCATGTTTGTTGTATATTTAGTTAGATCAGGATGGTATTACTCAGTCACTACTCAAATCATTCACTTCTGCAACTTTCTTTACAAATATGTGTACAGAGCTTTATTATACACTTTAAATTAGTTAAAATACTTAGTAATATAACTCATGGAAAACTCGCAGTAGAGTGCATGCCTTCATTCCCTGTCTCTTTCTCTCAAGTGTGTGTGTAAACACCCTTACATTACTTAGCTTTCAAAGTGCCCTCTACAGTTGGGCTCTAATACATCTTATGTATGAAACTTGGTATTCATTATTACATTGCAATTTAAAAGCTCACTCCTTCCGTTTATTATGATAATGTTTTGAGCAATATACTACCAATGTTGTTCTAATTTTATTTTTGTAAATTTCTTCTTAGTTTTCTTTGGTATAAATTTATACCAATAAAATGTTTTCTTTTAAACATACATTGCTTCCCCTCTTCTCATCAGAGACATGTTCATCTTTTGTAAAATTGTAACCTTCAATATACAAAGAGACAGATAAGAAACCTGAGTGCAGCATGGTATTCATTACATAAGTTACATCAGCTCTTGTGGTATTGTTATATACTTCATAAAAAAGCTCGTAATTATTGTACTTTTGCTTGCAATACTTATCTAGAGTTTAGCAAATACAGGAAAATATGGAAGGAGTTAATCACTTTGTAACATTTTTCTTTTTTCAGCCTAAATTTTAACTCCTTCACTGACAAAGAAAAGTTGCACAATGTGCTATCCAGGGCCACCGTTTTTCCCACAGGGGTGCGTAATTATGCAGTGTATTTGGGAAAAAACACACATAAGTAAATACTTTTCTGAAATAAGTAAATTCTTTGCAAACACTGTTAAGATCATTGTATTACATTCCAAAGCCTTAGAAATAGTTGAACAGATAGCAACACAAAGCAAAGGATTGTACTTTGGAAACGGGCACATATATGCCAGGGGTGGTTAATGCACCAGATGAATGAGACATATATATATATACTCATGGCAGTTAAGGGGTTAAAGAAAGGGATATTAATGGAGTGATAACTGTCGAGACTTCCTTCATCTAGAGAGGAAGGAAGTGTTTGCAAAAATGCCTGCTCACACAAAACCTTTGGTGCATCAACAATTTTCCTTGTGGAAGAGATTTATTTTTAACATTGTTACTAAAAGATGACTCTTTTAGGATAGGATCTTTGGGGATAGTTGGTTAGTTATTTATGTAACTTTGTTGTTTATTTTTATTATGTTAACTGTAATCAGTAACAAAATTTTTAATTTAACTTTTAGATTCTATGATGAAATAATCTGAATGTAAAAAAACTAAACAACTTTATGTAAGAGATTAATAAATTTCTATAGATATAATTTCATCATTTAAAAAGTTTTATTCTCCAATAAAAATGCATAAGCATAAATTATTTTATAATTTTAATGATAATAATTTTCTAACTTTCTTATGAATCTTGAACAAACTCATTGCTGATGTTGCCAATATCCATTTTTAAATTGCATTTTTTTAACGCATTGATTGCCACATTACTAGTTATCTCATATGAAACTGTAAGTTATATGCCATGACAGTCAAATCATTAAATTGACTGTAAATATATAGAACTTATTCCTTAATGAAAATTTGATAGTATATTTAACATTCACTTTGCATTTACAAGAAGTAAAAAAAAGCATACAGAAAAAAAATTGAAATAAAAGAAAATTAGAGTTACACACACATTTCTGTTAAATGAATTGTTATGAACATTTCTAAAAGAAAATCACTAATGTTTTTTTTTTAAATACTAACTGTGGATTTAAAATACTTAATAGGTGTTTTATGAGGGGAAAAAATGTATTTTTCTTCTTATTCTTAAATCTATTTCATTTTATGTTTTCAGAGAGAAGTTGCTGATTCATATGCTAATAATGCTAGAATAATTGAAAAACAGTTAGAAAGAAAAGGAATGTACAAAAGAAAATCCTTAGAACAGGTAATTTGAAAATTAAAATTTTTTTTGTTACATTAATTTATGTTTTCTGCATGTATATAAAATTTTTTAAGAAAATAAAATTTAGTGTTAATTTAAAATTAGACAAATAAAGATGAGGGAAAAAAATATCAAATTTTTCATTATTATTTTGTTACATTTAAAAATTACTTGTGCTAATTATACAACATAGAAAATTTCTTTTAGTAGTATCTTTTTGATTTCATACAAGAAATCCTCAGTAATCTAGATTCCATTGAGCCAGATGTTGCTTAATCTAGACAGACATTAGAATTTTTTTTGACAATTAATAAATGCAAAACTCTGTAATGTTCCAAGTAGAGTTTTTTTTTTTAACCATATGCATACTATGCAAGTAGTGTATTGATTTGAATTCTATCTTGTGCAATTATTTACCATTTTGATTTGTCTTATGTCAAAATACACCTTTTTTTAGAATATTTAATTATATGGCCTGATTTATAAATCTTGTAAATTTGTATATAAATTTTATGAATTATTTTCATATCAGCTTGTATAAAATTTGTAATGTCTTTAAGAATATGATTTGTAAAAAAAAAATTATGTTTTCATAAAAAAAAACTATTTTATTTTTATTTTGTAGGGTCCATATATTGATCCAGAGTTAAAGAAAAAACCCAGGGAACATTAATTGATAAATAATTGTATGAAATATGGTTTTTCTACCTTTGTACAAATGAATATCAAAAGTTTAATCCAACCCATGTACATAAATTATATTTTTTACTTTCACATGTAAATAAAACAGTGTTTTTAAAATTTATTTAATTAACAAGTGTACTATTAGATTTCTATATACATAAAAACTACTTTAATTGATACATGTAGTATAAAATTCTCTAAAAAAAGGTCTTGGTAAAAAACTTTATTAGTATAAAAATTTTTAAAAAGTTAAGTTTAACTTATTTAATGGAGTGCAGGAAAAGGAATTTTTAGTTATTTTTTAAATTGAATTGTGTTACTATTTTTATAAATGAGATTTTTTTCTGTTGTTGCAATAAAAGTAAGATATTTGTCATAAAAAAAATTATGATACTTTTAAAAGAAAATGTTTCTCAAATGCAATGAGATTTTTACATTAAGTTTAGTTACAGCACATAGTCTTTATTTTAAAATCTTATCATTGGAAACTAGGGTTTGCAGCTCCAAAATCCTGGGATCCTGATGTTTCTTCAAATCTTGAAATCCCGGGATAAAAACATCTATTCCTGGGATTTAATTTTTGTCTGAATTATATTTTCAAATTTTTTTCTTATCAAAGTTTTCTAAGAATTTAACTGTTTGAAAATTTATGTATTTTTTTTATTATAAACTCTGCCGTTGAGATAGCAATCTGTTTACGGCAGATATAGCCATAAATTTTATGCTAAAGCTTAATGATGCAAACAGTGCTATAAGTAAAAAATTATATGCTGCTCATTTATCATATGGGAGGATGTTGCTCAGATCTAAGTGATTTACTGCAATTCTTACACAATGCTACAAGCAACGTTGTCGTAGTCTCTCACTACCCCTATGATTATTATCTCCCCTTTGCACATTATCTAAATTTGGGTATGTTGGATTCATAATTAATAACTACGTAAATAATAAATCACTTATTATTTATTAATCCTTATGATAGAAATACAAAATATTAATCAAACTTTAAGAACAACAAATTATAGTGGAGTGAGATCAGAATTCAATTATGAACGACGGAACACTAACTGATACCACGGGGAATAACGCATACAATCAAACTACGCATTTAAATCTAATCTATAAAAATCACAGACCTGATATCTCTTTAAGTCAGGATTCTTGATTACTTGAAGAATCTATCGAGCGGTTTCAATCCTTGATATCTTCAGTTACGTCCGAACCGAATTAATGAATCTTTTTCAATAATCTTCCTTCAGCTAACAAACTTCACTTAGTTAAACTAATCTCCTAGAATCACCTTCTTAATCACGTAGTTAACTCCTCTATCAAAACACGTAGTCATCCTCATCTCTTCATTTCATTTCTCCCTTTTATATCTCTTTCGAACTCGCTAAACCCGAAACTATCTTGTTTGCATAAGTCACACTTTTAGCTCTCAGCGGGGATTGGTTAAAATAAATATAATTTAAAAGACTTTGAGAGAAGGTTAGTGAAACGCGTAAGCACCCGTCACAACCCCCCTCCGAGAAAAAAAGCGTGACTTATTGAAGGTCTAAACGACCTGCAAGAACTCGCTTAATTTACCTAACATCTGAAAAACACTGAACCTGCACAAAATTTTAACTACTCTAGAATGCCTAAAAAATACTGAACTTGTAGAAAGTTAACTCACGAAGTTTATAATGCCTGAAAATTCTGAACTTGTAGAAAGTTAACTCACGAACTTTATAATGCCTGAAAATACTGAACTTGTAGAAAGTTTTAACTCTCTAAGTTAGAAACTTTAATTAAACTAACACACAGAAATGACTACTCAAAAGGGGTACTCCACTCCAATTTATTGCTCTTGTACACATTTATAATCCCTACAGTGCATCCCATTCGGGCGAAGATCAGGGGAAAACCTTTCAAGGAAAAAACCCTTATCATGCACTTTACTTAAGTGCTAATATAAATAAAATTTTACATTAATATCTTCTCACGACATCAAAGTTTTCATCGCATCACTATGTTCAGGGACTGCTGCCCTGAAAGGAAACCTTGTCAATTTTTTCTAAAACATGACATTAAATGCACAGAACTTTTATACAACTTCCTTATTGACATAAAATATGGCATACATTATATTATATATATATATAGTTTCATAACAAATTAACCTTTATCTGGTTTCATTTTCAAAAATTCCCAATCAATCGTTCTGCGCTTTTAATGTTTTTTGTTAGTATTCCTAATTACGCCGTGCCCAGAAACCAGACACTACTTATACATCTTAATAATTACACACAAAAATATATACATTTTTTACATAGAATATATTACAACAAACAATACAAGTAATCTCACATATAAAGCCTCGTCTTTAATGTGTAGCAAAACAATTGCAATTCAACAAATGTTTTTCCACAATTTGGAAAAAAATTAAATACAAAAGTCTTTTCAACCGATATGAAAATGCACACAACTCGGTGACGCTTTTGTACGTTAATTTTACAAAAAAAAAATAGACTAGCCCACATGGAAAATACTCCGAACTGTCTGTCAGAGGAAAAATAAACAAATTAGAATTATACAACCTGGCTAGTCTTTAGATCCAATCTGCATAGGCTTTGTCTCCAACCATGGCCTCTGTGCTGGATGACCTTGTCCAAGGGTTGTCCACTCTGCGCTCCAACCTTCTGGGTCTCCTCTTCCATCGAGTCCGTTGAAGTTGATATGCTCCTGCTGAGGCGTTGTTTTCCTTTGTGAGAACTGGAACTTGGCTGTTGTCCACTCGACGTCGGCTCCGAAGATTGTATGGACAGCTCCTTTCCTGATGAGGTCTGTTGTACTTGAATCTGTGGGATGGTCCTGGAACTGCTCTTTCAGAACTATTTTCTTCCACCTTTCTATACCGCTTTCTGGAGGGACGAGAGGGCATTGACGAGGAAATCTTTCTTTTTTCGCGATCTACCTGGGACTCTGGTCTCTTCTTCTTTTGCGCGTTTTCCCTCCAAGAGTCTGGCCTTCCTCTTTTCTCTCTTTCAGTGTAGAAAGGTCTCCTTTTCCTGAAATTGCATACCCCCCCCCCCGAAGAAACAGCAGATTCCGTCCGTCCACGTTTTTTTCTCACCTCCACTCCATCGCGTCTATTCGCAACTATATCTCTACTACCATTTACATTTCCTGATTTCGATCCTTTACGACAACCCCCATCACTCTCCGATTGCACCAATGTCGACTGCGCATCATCCGACCTGACTGATGTCACTGCACCATGATCACTACTAATGTCACTTTCCGACTCGGCAACACTGTCTTCTCTTTGATGGTAAATTCTCACCTGGTCCACATTAACCGTTATTCTTTTACCAAATTTTAATATTACTAAATTATTATTATTTTTTACACTCAGAACTTTATATGGGCCCTCAAACTTTGGCATAAATTTACCTACTATTTTTTTACATTTTGAACTTAACGGGTGAGTTTGAACTAATACTAGATCATCAACTTTCACATTATTTTCACGCCTCTTTTTATTATAATATTTCGCCCACTTCTCTTGCTGGCGCTTTGTATGAACTCTAGCCTCCTCAAACAACCTTTCTATGTTCCCACAAACTAAATCTGATCCATCAGTTACCATAACTAAATTCTGAAAAGGGGTGATTAAATTTCGACCTAAAAATAATTCTGCCGGTGTTTTACCCGTTGTCTCATGTATTGCTGTCCTAATCGCATAACCGAACTCTTGCAGAAATTGATCCCAGTTAGTGTGATTATCCGCGACAAAACTCGAAATCATTTTTAAAAGAGTGCGATTAACTCTTTCTGTTTGATTAGCTTGTGGACGATATACCACAGCTTTAACGTGTTTTATGTGCAATCTGCGACATACTTGCTCAAAAACTTCGGATATCATTTGGGGGCCGTTATCTGTAATTAATTTTACAGGAGCTCCATAACGCGCAATATAATTCTCAAAAAATGCATTGGCGATTGCTTTAGCCGAAGCTTTCCTTAAGGGAACTATTTCAACCCATTTAGAAAAATTATCTGTAATTACTAAAATAAATCTATAGCGTTCTGGACTAGTTGCAGGGTATGGGCCTAACAAATCTAAAGACACGATTTCATTCGGAAAATTCGTTATTATCGGAATTAACTGACCAGCTGGTAATCCGTTTTTATAATTGACTTTTTGGCATTGGTCGCAGGTTGCTACATATTTATAAATGTATTTCCTCATGTACGGGAAATAACACGCGTCTTTTAATTTTAAGTAGGTTTTCTTTTTGCCTAAATGACCTGCCATCGGCGAGTCATGAAATTCTCGCATAACATCTTTACGTAATGTTTTAGGTATAAATACCCTTAATTCACCTAGTGTGGTTGTATATTTTGCATAATATAGCAAACCGTCAACGATTTTAAAGTCATTGGACCAATTTCTGCAGATTGATTCATTAATGGAACTATCGTCCGGATTTTCTAGAAACTTCAAGATGTGACCTAGCTCCGGGTCATTTCTCTGTTCCTCTCTCAACTGTTCTCTAGACGATAATACTAGCGATCTAATCACCGCACAAGACACCTTTGGTTCTTCATTACTTTCTAACGGGTTTCTAGACAACATATCAGCCACTAAATTTTGCGTAACTGGGCGATGTTCCCATTCTACATTAAAATTTGCCAACTTAAGCGTCCACCTTATCATTCTAGACGACAAATTCTTTCCGTTCGTTAATTTGGTAAGTGCAGCATGGTCTGTTATCACTTTAACCGGCAAGGATCCGAAATACGTGCGATATTTATTTAATGCCCATATGACAGCTAAACATTCACGTTCCATCACACTATAATTCCTTTCTGCTCGGTTTAAAGTTCTCGATCCAAACGCTATAGGCCTATTATTCTGTGTCAATACTGCTCCTACCCCCACGGAGCTCGCATCCGTATAGAGTTCAAAAGGCTGGGAAAAATCTGGTAATTGTAACACTGGAGCTTCTGTCAGTGCTTTCTTAATACGATCAAAGGCTTCCTGCGCTGATTCCGACCAACGGAACTTAGAGTTTTTTCGTTTTAAATTATATAAGGGTTCACACATGTCTGCGTAGTTTTTAATAAACTTTTGATACCAACCCGTCATTCCTAAAAATTTTGCTATTTGTTTTGCAGTTTTCGGAGGTTTCATTTCAATAATTGCTTTTACCTTCTCCTCATCTGTTTTAACTCCTTCTTTATTAATAACTAAACCCAAATAACGTAATTGTTCCCTCGCGAAATGACATTTCTCGCGATTCAACGTCAAACCAGCCTCCTGCAATAATCTGAATACTTCCCGTAAGTGTTCTACATGGCTTTCAAAAGATGGAGACGAAATAATAACGTCATCCATATAACAGTGGGCAAAACGCCCGAGGACTGGCCTGAGGATCATCTCTATGGCCCTTTGAAAATTTGGAGCTGCCCCCGAAAGGCCAAATGGCATGAGAGTAAATGAAAAAGTACCATTTTTTGTAACAAACGCCGTCTTATGCACATCTTTGGGGTCTACTGCCATCTGAAAGTATCCGCTGCGTAAATCAAGTGATGTCATAATTTCGGTGTGCGGAATATTAGTGATCAAATCATCAATTATTGGTAGCGGATATCTCGTGATCGCATTTAACTTCCTATAATCTATTGCAAACCTATAAGCTTCTGGGTCATCTAACGGCAACCCGTTTTTCTTCCGACATAAAACAACTGGAGACGCGTAGGGCGATGTTGTTGGAACTATTGTTCCATCACCCAACATTTTCTGAACATGGTAGTCGATTATACCCTGTTTGACCCTGTCATAGCGATAAGGTCTCGAAAAAACAGGAGGACTATCACCTGTGTCAATTTCATGACAATATACATGTGTCAGACCAGGCTTAAGCGAAAACAACCCATGAAATTCCTTAAACAAAATCTGTAATTCCTGTTTTTGTTTTGAATTTAACTTAGTGTTAGATAAATTTATTTGAACCGGTTCGTCCGAAATTGCCACTTTTTCCATTTGCGAATCCGGAATGATTAACGATTTTGACAGGAAATCAAAACTGATCCTTACATGTGACATAAAATCAATACATATGATGCATGGATCTTGCATCTCAGCAGTCACATGATATTTCCACAACTTCGAAAATTCTCTTATTTTAATTCTCAACTCAACTGTGCCTAAATTTCTGCATTGTGACCCTTGAGCTGTAACTACTTCAGCTAACGATTTTTTAATAGGACAGAAAGAAAAATATGACCGGTACGTTTTTTCTGAAATAAACGACTTTTCCGCACCTGTATCCCAGAGCGCTTTTAGAAATGTATCATGCAAAAGAATCGGTACATACGGAAGTTCAACTGGTGATAATCGCAATGAATTAATTTTAATTTTAATAGGAGGATTTGACTTAACTAGCGATCGTTTACCTCCCGCAACACGATCGCTTAGAAGTTTAAATTGGCATTTCTTTGCCTTTCGTTGTTGCAATCAACACGCCTCCAATTCTGCTTTGCCGAACCATCATTAGGACCTTTCCTAACCACCATCCTACGGTTCTGATACCGGTCTGTTCTCTGATTTGGCTGATTGTAGCGATTTCCACCCTCGAATCCTTGATTTTGATAATTACGACGAGAAAAATTATTCGCACCCCTGCCTAGTCCTCTTTGATCATTTTGACTATTTCCGACCCCAGTATCTCTCCAATTTCTATTATTCCTTCTTTCCTCAGGATTCCTACTCACATCCCAACTTCGTCTAGCAAAATTATTACTCGAACCCTGGTTTTCCCTGCAGCTATGACGTTCCTCATACCGGTCTACCAACTCTATCAATTGAGCTTTCGTTGTGGGGTTTCGAACTTCTAAATAATCCATTATTTGGGGTTCTAGTCGCATTACTATGTGATCAATCAATTTTAACTCTACATAATTCAAATTCAAAGTTTTATGAATTTTTAGCAGCTGAAAAATAAAGTCTGACGGGGCTTGACCTCTCCGTTGTTTTGATGAAAAAAACTGAGCTTCTAGCTCTGATTTATTCCGTATTACCGGAAAACTATCTGATAATTTCTTTTTAAGTGTCGCAAATGCAGTCGCTTCTTCATTTACACACTCGAACCCAATTACCTCAAACCAGTCTAACGCTCTCCCAATTAAATGACCTTTTAAATATGCACATGATAGATTCGCCGGTATTTCATAGTAGGCTATATTGTCGTCAATATTCGAGATAAACTCAGACACATTTTCTTTACCCGAAAAAAATAACTCCGGCAAAACTCTAAATCCTGCACCTGCTCTTAATTCCGGTATTTCGTTTGGGCGCCAGTGTCGTAGTCTCTCACTACCCCTATGATTATTATCTCCCCTTTGCACATTATCTAAATTTGGGTATGTTGGATTCATAATTAATAACTACGTAAATAATAAATCACTATTATTTATTAATCCTTATGATAGAAATACAAAAATATTAATCAAACTTTAAGAACAACAAATTATAGTGGAGTGAGATCAGAATTCAATTATGAACGACGGAACACTAACTGATACCACGGGGAATAACGTATACAATCAAACTACGCATTTAAATCTAATCTATAAAAATCACAGACCTGATATCTCTTTAAGTCAGGATTCTTGATTACTTGAAGAATCTATCGAGCGGTTTCAATCCTTGATATCTTCAGTTACGTCCGAACCGAATTAATGAATCTTTTTCAATAATCTTCCTTCAGCTAACAAACTTCACTTAGTTAAACTAATCTCCTAGAATCACCTTCTTAATCAATCACGTAGTTAACTCCTCTATCAAAACACGTAGTCATCCTCATCTCTTCATTTCATTTCTCCCTTTTATATCTCTTTCGAACTCGCTAAACCCGAAACTATCTTGTTTGCATAAGTCACACTTTTAGCTCTCAGCGGGGATTGGTTAAAATAAATACAATTTAAAAGACTTTGAGAGAAGGTTAGTGAAACGCGTAAGCACCCGTCACAACGTCTCAGGAATAGATTTTGTCACAGTTCATTCTTCAATTAAATGGCATAAATTAATAGTGGACCTACTTGAAAGACTTGATGCTTCAAATCCCATTGCATTACTAACAACTCATGGAACTGGGTCTTCTGTTTCAAAGGAGGTAACACTTGAAATTGAGTCACATTCTGATTCAATAACTGTACACAAAAATCAGTAAGTGTAGCAGAAGAACTAGATAAAAGTTATTAAAGAGGGATATGCACCAATGCAGCCTATTAGATTTTAGACACTATGAAAAATTCAAAAGAAATGTCCCTTTTTGAAAATAAAGGGAGATGTGGGGACTACCTGGAAATACCATACTCCTATTTAATGGCAATAAAGCCGACTGGTGTAATGCCTGAATGAGCATTTTCTTCAGCAGGACAGTTTGTAACAATAATAAGAAGCCATTTAAATAATGAAATGCTGGACAAGCTGTGTTTTTTTAAAAGCTTATTTACAAAAAACACAAGAAATGAAGAAATGATTTTTTTTTAAATTTCATTATGTACTATTTTTTATTTTTTAATGATGAATTAAGTTTTTGTTTTGATTTGTTTCAATAAATAATAACATTCAACCAATTTTTATTATGTTTTTAGTTTTATTATGCAATTTCAACTATACTAATGTGTAAGTATTTTTCATAAATAGTCTAATCCTAGTTCCAGGATCTGGATAATGTTATCCCGAAATTTCAGGATTGAAAATATAACCTACCAATGATAAAATAGTTTTCATTATTGTTGGATAAATTATTTCCATAAAATCTAGTTCAGTTTTGAAGAAATGCAATTTTACTAAATAATTACTGAATCAAAACATTTTTGCTACAGAATTTTGATCATATTTAATTTAATATTATATAATATTAATATTTTTATATTAATATTATAATAATATAATATTAAATAATTAATATATAATATCAAATAATTAATATATAATATTAAATAATTAATTTAAAATAATTAATATATTAAAATAATATTTTAATTTAATATTAATATTTTTTAACATTATAATTCTTAATTAAGTTCACACATACATATAAGGCAGACTGTAATGAAATAAAATTTGGATGGTAATATATATTTTTAATCCATTGTATATGGAATTTACCTAGTGATGCCTTAATTTCTGATACAATTATGAAGGAGTTAAAATAAAAAACTTTGTAATCAAGTTTAAGAATTAAACTTTTTGTTTTATTTGATCTTTAAATTGGACATATTGCACTTTATATTAAACTTATAAACCTTTTGACTTCACACAGGCTTTGTCTTTTTACCCTATTATCTATTGCAGCATGAACTACCTCCATGGGAATTTTTATTGCTGCTTTCCTTAAAGAATAGTTAACACACTGTTCAAATGTGGGTGTTGTTTTTAGCATATCTTTGCATCCCATACTGACTACAATTTATATAGTCAAGTGGGTTTTAATCCGGACTGCAAGAAGGCCAATCTTTGTGTTCTATGAAATCCAGCACATTCTTTTTCAACTACCACTAGGTCAGCTTTGGCTTATGAGCAGGAGTTGAGTGCTGTTGAAAAGTTGAATAATTTCCATTGAACAACTTCACATTCAGGGGCTTTGCTAATGGTTTTACGATAGGTTCTTCGTAAATTTTTGCACTTTCAGTCCTTTTTTTCAAAAATTAATCTCTGAGAATCCTTCATAGCTGACATCACACCAAATCATTATGAAAGCCAAATTATGAGCCCTCTGGGATTGTCCCCCCTCCCCTTCTCTTTGGCTTCTTGGGCACTCCTTGCATGTGCACAGTCATTCTGGTGATTGAAAGATTCTTCAATGTCAAAAATTTTCTTGTTGGTAGAAGAAATTTGCCTGAGGCTGTTATGAGTGTGCTGCAACAACTGTTCTTTTCCTTTAAGGTACTCTGGTGCTTCAGTTCTTTTGTAAGAAAATGACCAGTAATGATGACCTCTTAGTCTAAGGTCTTCATTTACTATGCAAAAAGAATCTTTTTTCACAAGCTCTTCGTCGAATTCTCTTCCTGATTGCTTTGATGAGAGCTGATGTCCTTATGCAGACTTGCATGGTCTACAATGCTGTTGATTTCAACTATGTTTCAGTTCACAATTTCTATTATTCACTTAGTAAAGAAATGGGAAGTGTTAGACTTGGAATCCCACTGTGACCACCTGTTTGTCAGTAATCTGGGGTTATCTACTTCCTCAGTTTATTATTAAAACTAGATTTGTGGTACTAAAAAATTCTTGTAATTCTGTGAAATTCGGGAGTTTTGTATATTTTAAGCATAATAAAAGTGAGGATGTTTATTAGCTGTAAAATTTTAGTTATTGAATACAAGATTACCATCTCTTAAAATGTTTTGGAAGTGACCTATTGTATCTACCACTAATTTTGCTGTCGTGTTGCTTCGAAGCGCCACACAATCGAACTTTCTACTAGTTTCAAATAATGGAATACCGAGCTCAAAATATTTAGAAATAGTCAATTTATTTGATAAGAATTTTTTTTTTTACTAACAAAATAACTTCCCAGTCGACGACATCGAAGCTTTAAAAATCCATTTTCGAAAATAGCAGACTCTATGTTAAGACCGATAGTAGAAACCAAAAACTGCAAGGAAAAAATTAATGTTTAGTTTGACATTTGAAATCGAATTAGAAAATTCCTAAATTCTAAATCTGTTGGAATTATTCTCTCAGATGCTTTGAAAAAAAAAATGCTTTGGTTTTTTTTCCAGAATATATTACAGATTTTTCATTTCTACCATTCACTTCAAGGATCTTCAATTAGAGAAAGTTGAAATTTCTTTTTTCGGACTTGAAAATCTCTTGTTTCCTTTGTACAATACCTCGTAGGCTTGCTGGAAAGCAGTATTTCATAGTTTGCGAGAAGTATTTGAAGCTTTGAGAATCACTGCTTCAGCAACGTTCGCGTGACATTGGGAACGATCCACCTGTTCTGAGACATTGCGTCAGTAATAATGCAAACAGTATAATTGGATCCCAATCACAGTCTGATGGACGTGGCGAGTCAGTGAGTGAATATTAACGTCGCACTGTTCAGCTATACACGAGGGCTTTTGGGGACGGTCCGCGTCATTTTGAACCATGTTCAAGTGACGCGGACGACACCTGAGCTGGCACCCCCCTCTCTTAACTACCACACCACGGGAGGACGTTTGAGCTCCAGATAGTTTTAACGGGCATCGCTCCCCTACACGGCGGGTCTTCAGTGGTACTGGGATCGAACTCATGACACACTAGCCACGATCCGATGCCTAGACCACTTGGCTACCGCGGCCACCTGATGGAAATGGCAAATGGAAGCAACAGTTGTGCTCAACTATTATGTATTTCTCGATCCAATTTTAAAATCTCTCATAATTTGTAGCCCAATTGAGTCAACGTGCATCAATATTCAATGAAAGAATACTATTCGTTATCTGTTATTTGAATATTTTTTTTAAATGTCTTATATGTGTGTGCATGCCACGTGTGCAACTATTAAATTTATGATTTGATTCATTTTACCTGGTATTTCTTTGCAATTTTGCGTATGACACTTTGCTGGTGAATGACGCAATGGAAACTTATTATTTCGAACGACCAACTTCATCTTGAAATAACTTAGTAAAACTTATGTTTGTTTCATTTATCTATCCTAACAATTAAAAAAAAATTTTTTTTTGAGTATTTTCAATTTATTGATTATAATTCCACATCCGTTTCCTTCTGGTATAGTTGTTAATTCAAAAAGTTTATCGTGCACTTCACTTCGGAGGATGGGTAACGATTACCAATAGGAGAGACAGGGCCTATCCTAGCAGGTGGGCGCCGCACGCAGGCGGCCCAAATTCTTTCAATCAAGCTGCATATAATGCTATCAATCAAGCAAATTTTTTTACGAATTGCTCAAAATAAAACTTACAGTAAGTCGGATAAATACGCGGAGTTTTAAATAGTTATTTAAAGATCAAAATAAGTTCCGATTTTCCGAAAGCATAGCATAATTTAAGAAAAATAGAAAATTAGTGCACAATGCGTGGTCCACTGTCCATTATATCTACTCTTTACACAATCCTTCATTTGATAGCAAAATTCGGGGCAGAGTCGGCAATATAAAAGGTTTTCTTGCTTGTCAGAGACACTGTGAATCGTTGCCTAACAAAGGCGTCCCCTGTACAAACTTTGCTCATACATAGAAGGCTCAGGAATAATTTTTAAATACGAAATAACGATTCAACGAATTTTTACCAATGCATTGCGACTCCTTTATTCAAACTCGAACGAACAACAACTACACAGAGAGAAGAAACAAAAAACAAAGTACACAAAAAGGGGGGTTGTTCCATTTCTCCGTACAAGAGGGGTGAGGTGAGAAGGGATGACGCAATGGTCCGTAACATCCCGCCCCACGTTGAAATAACAAATTTCAACCATACATCAATATAGAAGTGGACTGTTACAAATTATCAATAAACACAATTTTTACAATATACAAAGCTAAATAATTCAAAATATGCACAAATATCAAAATAACAAATACAAATACAACAAATATCAAAAATAATAAGCAAGAAAAATATACAATTATACAGAGGATATTAAATTTGCTACAGGCAGAATTGCGATGCTATTAATAGACCTTTTCAAAATTTTATCTTTTATTTTTACTTTCACTACACGTACCAGGCCATCTGAACCAGGTATGACTTCCGTGATTCTGCCTAAGCACCATTTGCACGTAGACATATTATCTTCTTTTAATAACACTAGTGTTCCTACATTAACATTGTTTTGTTTAACTAACCATTTTGTTCTTTGCTGTAGGTTAGAAAGATAATCTCGATGCCATTTGACCCAAATAATTTGTACCATTTTTGTCAACCTTTGCCACTTATCCAATCTATTTATCTCTAAATCAATCAAACTAGGCTCAGGAATAGCATTTAAAGGTCTTCCAATTAAGAAATGACCAGGTGTGAGCACTTCACAGTCATCCGGGTTATTAGACAAAGGACAGATAGGGCGCGAGTTTAAAAAATTGCCTCTACTTATTTCATGACAGTACTAAATTCCTCAAATGTTAGCTTGGCATCTCCAACAACTCTTTTAAAATGATATTTAAAGGATTTGACTACCGCCTCCCAGAGTCCTCCAAAGTTAGGTGCTCTGGGAGGAGAAAAGTTCCAATTAATATTCTCTGATGCATAATATGTTGCCAACTCTTCATTTGGGTTACATACTATCTGGTACAAGCTTTTTAGCTCTCGTTGAGCCCCAACAAACGTTTTAGCATTATCTGTGAAAAGTGTTTTGCTAATTCCTTGTCGAGCAAAGAACCTTTTTAACGTGGCTATAAAGGCGCCAGTCGTTAAATCCGTAATAATGTCAAAATGAGTGGCTCGGGTAACAAAACAAACAAAAATGGTTACATATATTTTATGATAAACACCCTTTCGTTGCCCCTTATATTTAATACAGAAGGGCCCTAGAAAGTTGATCCCACAGCAATTAAAGACAAAACCCTGGTTTACACGTTCACTTGGAAGTAAACCCATCAATTGCTCGCAAAGTTTAGGTTTAATTTTGAAGCAAGTAACACATTCGTGAGTAATTTTACGAGCTAGAGATCTGCCATTTAGAATCCAGAATTTCTGCCGAACAAAGGATAAAAGAGCCTGAGGGGCAACATGCAAGTTTTTTATGTGATAGTACAACATAATTAATTTGGAAAATTTATGAGTATGAGGTAGAACAATTGGAAATTTACAGCTAAATGACCATATTGGAATTTACCAACCTTCCCCCAACTCTGAGAAGACCTTTTCCATCCAAGAAAACATTTAAAAATTTTAACTTGCTTGTCGTAGGAATTTCCTTACCTGCAGCCAAACATTTAATTTCTTCAAAAAAAAACTCTTTTTGTACTGGTTTAATTAAAGCAGCTGTAGTTCTTTCCAGTTCTTGATTTGTGAAAACACCAAACTGTTTAGAAGCAGGATACTTACAATTGAAATAGAACCTGAAAATATAACTCACAATCCGAACAAGTTTAGTAAAACTACAAGGGGTGATCAAATGAAAAGGTACGAAACGACATAAAAATGAAACAGTTAAATATTTGCATATTCCGCCAAGGGAGAATGTAGCGAGACATCTCGGGATGCCATTGGAGACTCTGACTGGGATCGGATCATGCGCGGGTGCCCGCATGCGCAGGAAAGAGCAAAGGCTCTTATAAAAAGTGGCGTCCAAATGATGCGAGCACAGAATTACTCGAGCACAGAAAAAGCATTAACTCCGATGTGTACTGTGAGACACTCCGACGCCTACGCAGGCCCATCAAGAACAAAAGACCGGGGCTGCTCACGGAGGGTGTGGTATGATAACGCGCGTACACACGTCTCCAGAGTCACACAAATGGAACTGGACAAGTTCCAATGGGAGACGTTGGACCATCCGTCCTACAGTCCGGGCATGTCACCCTGCGATTTCCATGTGTTTGGTCCACTGAAGAAACACCTGAAAGGAAAGCGCTTCAACTCGGACGACGTACTCAAGGACACTGTGAAGGACTGGGTCTCGTCACAGCCACAGGAATTCTGGGAACAAGGAATCCTGCGGCTTGTTCATCAGTGGGATCGTTGTGCTCAGGCCTATGGTGTATATTTTGAATAAAGTCTATATTTGTACCCACCGTGTCGTTTCGTACCTTTTCATTTGATCACCCCTTGTATTTGTAATATTTAAACAATTATCAAGGAATACAGATGGACCTGCATGAGTGATGAATGAGTATACAATATTAGGGTTTTTAAGTTCTTCGAAAAAGTTGTCGTCTTTCTGCGAAACGACAGAGTCTGAGTTCAAAGTTTTGTCCTTCAAAAAGGAAGGACCTGTCCACTAAAGTTCATCTTGAAGCTGCAACTTAGTTGCACCTCTTGAAATCAAATCAGCTGGGTTCTCCTTGGTTTTTACATGGTGCCAGGAAAAGGTTTCAGTCAATTCTTGAATTAAAGAAACTCGGTTTGCCACAAATACTTTTAGAAGGTGTGGTTGCATTTGGATCCAGTCCAAAACAACTTTCGAGTCCGAAAAAAGATGAACTTCATCAAATTCTAAATCAATAATTTTAATAATCTTTGAGGTCAATTTCGACAACAATGTCGCAGCAAGCAGTTCGAGCCTAGGTATTGACAAAGTCTTGAGTGGGGCGACGCGAGTTTTGCTGCAGAGTAATCTTATCTGAGTTTCATTGGCATTCTCAGATTTCACGTACAGGCATGCACCATAAGCTTGGGCTGATGCATCTGCAAATCCAATAAGGTGAACTGCAACAGAATCTTTCAGTAAAATGCACCGAGGTATTTTCAAATCCTTCAATTGATGCAGCTCGGCCACGTATCTCTGGAAGTTTTCAATTTCTTGACGAGGCAAGTTTTGATCCCAGTCAATTTTTAATAGCCAAATTTTTTGAATCATCATTTTGGCCTTTATGATTATCGGTTGAAGCAGTCCTAGGGGATCGTACAATTTGGAGATAAATGACAAGACGGTTCTTTTAGTAATAGTCACTGGAACCTCTTGCAAATTCATCTGATACATGAAGGTGTCCTCTCTAGGTCTCCACGGCAATCCCAAGGTCTTTACTAACTCATCATTTTCATTGAAGAGGAACTCCTTGTTTTCCGTGGGCACGTCTTTCAACAATTCCTCACTGTTGGCGCTCCACTTGTAAAGATGAAAACAGCCCTCTTTCATCAAGCCAATTAGTTGTCGCTGCATCTCTTTAGCAGTAGTGATGTCGTCTGCTCCTGACAAAATGTCATCCATGTAGGTGCTATTTTCGATAACTGGAGTGGCAAGTCGGTACTTGTTCTTCCCTTCATGGGCTAGTTGTAGAAGACATCTGGTAGCTAAATATGGAGCTGGTTTGGTCCCATACGTAACCGTTTTCAAGCGATAAGACACGATATATTCTTCAGGCGATGGTCTCCATAAAATTCTGAGAAAATCTTGTTGATGCTCCTGCATCTTTATTTGACGAAACATCTTCTTTATATCACTCGAAAAAGCCACAACATATTTTCTAAATCTTAAAAGAATATCAAACAAATCAGGTTGAATAGTGCCTCCCTTAAGCAAAATGTCATTCAAAGAGTTTCCATTGCTACTTTTGCATGAAGCATCAAACACGACTCTCAGCTTAGTCGTTTTACTCTCAGGGCGAATCACAGCATGGTGAGGAATGTAATAATGTAATCCTGGCTCCTCCTCTTTAACTCGCTGCATGTGATCAAGATCCTCATATTCTTGTAGAAATTTGACATATTTATCTTTTATATGAGGTTCTCTAACAAATCGCCTTTCCAACAATTTTAATCTGCGAATAGCGGTAGACTTTGACTGCCCCAGTTCAATGTCATTGTCTTTCATGGGCATCTCGACGCAAAAACGTCCGTTAGTGTCCCTCGCCATAGTTTTCAAAAAATGTTCATAGCATTTCTTAAGTTCATCACTAACAAATTTGGTGGGTACAATTTCTTCTATTTCCCAGAATGATTTTAGAGTATCATTTAAAGTTTCAAAGTCTTTTGTGACTAAACCACAATGCAATGAGTCACTTGAGAACCTCGAGGTGTTGCCACTAATTATATAGCCAAATTCAGTATTTTGTAAGATCAAATTACCATTATCTAATTTGTATTTACCATCTTTCAAAATATCAAAGAAAATATCTGCTGATAATAAGGCATCGATAGAATTACTAGTATTAAAAGTGGGGTCTGCTAGATGTACATTGCTTGGAAACACAATATGTGAAATATCAAAGGAATTAACAGGTATCATATTAGTAATTTTGGGTACAACATGAAAATCCACAACACGTTTATATGATCCAGAACCATTTGAAATTACTCCTTTGATTTTTGATTTTATATTAACATTCGAACCACCCAAACCAGAGACCGACATATCAGTTTTTAATTTACGCAAATTCAAGAAATCTGCCGTGCTCGATCTCAATAGAAAAACTTGCGACCCGCTGTCTGCGAGGACGCGTAAAGGAACTTTTTCCCCAACAGAATTTTCAACATAAATTATACAAGTTGATAAAATAATATCATTTTTATGTGTTTGGGAAGCGGAAACACTCATGTTCACTCCCGAAACCTGACCTTGAACAATGTTGTTTTGAGCACTCGGAAAATTAAAAGAATTCCTATCAGTTTTATTTTGATTATTTATTATACTAGAATTTTGAAAACAAATTGGTTCGATGACGTCATCTTGGTGCCTGGTGTCTGGTTGGGATGACTCAAAGTTTTGCATCTCCTGATTTTTTACATTAACAAAATGTAACAACTGATTGTGGTTCTTTTTGCAAAAACAAATATGCTTAGATCTACATTGTGATACCTTATGGTTTGGTTTCAAGCATTTTAAACATAAATTCAAAGATTTAACAATATTATACCTCTCTCTAACATGCATATTTTTAAATTTATCACAGTTATACAGGTCATGGTTCAAAGAACAAAGCTAACATTTTTTGTCAACATTTGCATCTGTATGCAATATGAAGCTTTTGTGACGTGGAGAGTCTTTAAAATTTTGTTTATCTTTTGTTCCTGCGGATGGCAGGTTTTCTAAAAATAAACAACGCTTATTCAAAAAAGCCAAAAAATCATCCCACTTAGGAATGTCTGTACTCTCCAAGGTCATTTCGAAAAGGCGCTTTGTCTCAGTATCCAAAACCTGCATAACTAATTGTATCAACAACAATTCTGAAAATGTATTATGCTCAATTTTTAGCAATTTTAATGCTCTCAAATGTTTAGTACAAGTATCAACCAAATTTCTCAACTCAACATTTGAATCACCTCTAAATTTTTCATATTTCAACATCAACAAAGCATTTATATGTTTGTTTATTATTAGTCTTTTGTTTTCAAACCTCTGCTCTAGAGCCAGAAACAACGAACCATATGTTTTCATCCACAGTTTGGACATGTTTTGCAATTCCTATTAAACACGATTGTAAATATTGCAATTTTTGTTTATTATTTAAACCACAATTTTCAATTATTTCTTTGAATTGCTCTTTAAAAATAAACCATGTTTCTATGTCCCCATTAAACTGTGGAAGCGATAATTCTGGTAATCTAAAGCACGGTTTGATAACATTAGACACAGCATTTGAACCAGTTTCATTATTATTTTTACTATATTTTAAATTCAAGGATTTAAGTCTTACCTCGAGTTTCTCAATGTGCTTATTGCAGGTGGTAATTTTTCCATCGAAATTGTTAAACTCTAGATCTGATAAGGAAGTGAAAATTTCTTCTTTGACTGATTCATATTTTGCATTAAGTCTATCAAATTGACTTAATTTGAAAGATAACACCTCTTTGTCATCTTCAACGAAAGTGTCCACAAATGCGATAAATGCACTCAACTGCTTTTCGATGTCGGAGAACTTCCTTTCGAGAATTTTAACGCCTTTCGCCATGACACATTCAAAGCAGTGAAACCAACGAAAAGATTTCTTAAATATCTTCTAAATCCACAGGTTCTGGCGATTTAATAATACTCTGCAAGGCGGACTATTTTTTATGTACAAACTTTGCTCATACGTCGAAGGCTCAGGAATAATTTTTAAATACGAAATAACGATTCAACGAATTTTTACCAATGCATTGCGACTCCTTTATTCAAACTCGAACGAACAACAACTACACAGAGAGAAGAAACAAAAAACAAAGTACACAAAAAGAGGGGGTTGTTCCATTTCTCCGTACAAGAGGGGTGAGGTGAGAAGGGATGACGCAATGGTCCGTAACATCCCGCCCCACGTTGAAATAACAAATTTCAACCATACATCAATATAGAAGTGGACTGTTACAAATTATCAATAAACACAATTTTTACAATATACAAAGCTAAATAATTCAAAATATGCGCAAATATCAAAATAACAAATACAAATACAACAAATATCAAAAATAATAAGCAAGAAAAATATACAATTATACAGAGGATATTAAATTTGCTTCAGGCAAAATTGCGATGCTATTAATAGACCTTTTCAAAATTTTATCTTTTATTTTTACTTTCACTACACGTACCAGGCCATCTGAACCAGGTATGACTTCCGTGATTCTGCCTAAGCACCATTTGCACGTAGACATATTATCTTCTTTTAATAACACTAGTGTTCCTACATTAACATTGTTTTGTTTAACTAACCATTTTGTTCTTTGCTGTAGGTTAGAAAGATAATCTCGATGCCATTTGACCCAAATAATTTGTACCATTTTTGTCAACCTTTGCCACTTATCCAATCTATTTATCTCTAAATCAATCAAACTAGGCTCAGGAATAGCATTTAAAAGTCTTCCAATTAAGAAATGACCAGGTGTGAGCACTTCACAGTCATCCGGGTTATTAGACAAAGGACAGATAAGGCGCGAGTTTAAAATTGCCTCTACTTATTTCATGACAGTACTAAATTCCTCAAATGTTAGCTTGGCATCTCCAACAACTCTTTTAAAATGATATTTAAAGGATTTGACTACCGCCTCCCAGAGCCCTCCAAAGTTAGGTGCTCTGGGAGGAGAAAAGTTCCAATTAATATTCTCTGATGCATAATATGTTGCCAACTCTTCATTTGGGTTACATACTATCTGGTACAAGCTTTTTAGCTCTCGTTGAGCCCCAACAAACGTTTTAGCATTATCTGTGAAAAGTGTTTTGCTAATTCCTTGTCGAGCAAAGAACCTTTTTAACGTGGCTATAAAGGCGCCAGTCGTTAAATCCGTAATAATGCCAAAATGAGTGGCTCGGGTAACAAAACAAACAAAAATGGTTACATATATTTTATGATAAACACCCTTTCGTTGCCCCTTATATTTAATACAGAAGGGCCCTAGAAAGTCGATCCCACAGCAATTAAAGACAAAACCCTGGTTTACACGTTCACTTGGAAGTGAACCCATCAATTGCTCGCAAAGTTTAGGTTTAATTTTGAAGCAAGTAACACATTCGTGAGTAATTTTACGAGCTAGAGATCTGCCATTTAGAATCCAGAATTTCTGCCGAACAAAGGATAAAAGTGCCTGAGGGGCAACATGCAAGTTTTTTATGTGATAGTACAACATAATTAATTTGGAAAATTTATGAGTATGAGGTAGAACAATTGGAAATTTACAGCTAAATGACCATATTGGAATTTACCAACCTTCCCCCAACTCTGAGAAGACCTTTTCCATCCAAGAAAACATTTAAAAATTTTAACTTGCTTGTCGTAGGAATTTCCTTACCTGCAGCCAAACATTTAATTTCTTCAAAAAAAAAAACTGTTTTTGTACTGGTTTAATTAAAGCAGCTGTAGTTCTTTCCAGTTCTTGATTTGTGAAAACACCAGACTGTTTAGAAGCAGGATACTTACAATTGAAATAGAACCTGAAAATATAACTCACAATCCGAACAAGTTTAGTAAAACTACAAGGGGTGATCAAATGAAAAGGTACGAAACGACATAAAAATGAAACAGTTAAATATTTGCATATTCCGCCAAGGGAGAATGTAGCGAGACATCTCGGGATGCCATTGGAGACTCTGACTGGGATCGGATCATGCGCGGGTGCCCGCATGCGCAGGAGAGAGCAAAGGCTCTTATAAAAAGTGGCGTCCAAATGATGCGAGCACAGAATTACTCGAGCACAGAAAAAGCATTAACTCCGATGTGTACTGTGAGACACTCCGACGCCTACGCAGGCCCATCAAGAACAAAAGACCGGGGCTGCTCACGGAGGGTGTGGTATGATAACGCGCGTACACACGTCTCCAGAGTCACACAAATGGAACTGGACAAGTTCCAATGGGAGACGTTGGACCATCCGTCCTACAGTCCGGGCATGTCACCCTGCGATTTCCATGTGTTTGGTCCACTGAAGAAACACCTGAAAGGAAAGCGCTTCAACTCGGACGACGTACTCAAGGACACTGTGAAGGACTGGGTCTCGTCACAGCCACAGGAATTCTGGGAACAAGGAATCCTGCGGCTTGTTCATCAGTGGGATCGTTGTGCTCAGGCCTATGGTGTATATTTTGAATAAAGTCTATATTTGTACCCACCGTGTCGTTTCGTACCTTTTCATTTGATCACCCCTTGTATTTGTAATATTTAAACAATTATCAAGGAATACAGATGGACCTGCATGAGTGATGAATGAGTATACAATATTAGGGTTTTTAAGTTCTTCGAAAAAGTTGTCGTCTTTCTGCGAAACGACAGAGTCTGAGTTCAAAGTTTTGTCCTTCAAAAAGGAAGGACCTGTCCACTAAAGTTCATCTTGAAGCTGCAACTTAGTTGCACCTCTTGAAATCAAATCAGCTGGGTTCTCCTTGGTTTTTACATGGTGCCAGGAAAAGGTTTCAGTCAATTCTTGAATTAAAGAAACTCGGTTTGCCACAAATACTTTTAGAAGGTGTGGTTGCATTTGGATCCAGTCCAAAACAACTTTCGAGTCCGAAAAAAGATGAACTTCATCAAATTCTAAATCAATAATTTTAATAATCTTTGAGGTCAATTTCGACAACAATGTCGCAGCAAGCAGTTCGAGCCTAGGTATTGACAAAGTCTTGAGTGGGGCGACGCGAGTTTTGCTGCAGAGTAATCTTATCTGAGTTTCATTGGCATTCTCAGATTTCACGTACAGGCATGCACCATAAGCTTGGGCTGATGCATCTGCAAATCCAATAAGGTGAACTGCAACAGAATCTTTCAGTAAAATGCACCGAGGTATTTTCAAATCCTTCAATTGATGCAGCTCGGCCACGTATCTCTGGAAGTTTTCAATTTCTTGACGAGGCAAGTTTTGATCCCAGTCAATTTTTAATAGCCAAATTTTTTGAATCATCATTTTGGCCTTTATGATTATCGGTTGAAGCAGTCCTAGGGGATCGTACAATTTGGAGATAAATGACAAGACGGTTCTTTTAGTAATAGTCACTGGAACCTCTTGCAAATTCATCTGATACATGAAGGTGTCCTCTCTAGGTCTCCACGGCAATCCCAAGGTCTTTACTAACTCATCATTTTCATTGAAGAGGAACTCCTTGTTTTCCGTGGGCACGTCTTTCAACAATTCCTCACTGTTGGCGCTCCACTTGTAAAGATGAAAACAGCCCTCTTTCATCAAGCCAATTAGTTGTCGCTGCATCTCTTTAGCAGTAGTGATGTCGTCTGCTCCTGACAAAATGTCATCCATGTAGGTGCTATTTTCGATAACTGGAGTGGCAAGTCGGTACTTGTTCTTCCCTTCATGGGCTAGTTGTAGAAGACATCTGGTAGCTAAATATGGAGCTGGTTTGGTCCCATACGTAACCGTTTTCAAGCGATAAGACACGATATATTCTTCAGGCGATGGTCTCCATAAAATTCTGAGAAAATCTTGTTGATGCTCCTGCATCTTTATTTGACGAAACATCTTCTTTATATCACTCAAAAAAGCCACAACATATTTTCTAAATCTTAAAAGAATATCAAACAAATCAGCTTGAATAGTGCCTCCCTTAAGCAAATTGTCATTCAAAGAGTTTCCATTGCTACTTTTGCATGAAGCATCAAACACGACTCTCAGCTTAGTCGTTTTACTCTCAGGGCGAATCACAGCATGGTGAGGAATGTAATAATGTAATCCTGGCTCCTCCTCTTTAACTCGCTGCATGTGATCAAGATCCTCATATTCTTGTAGAAATTCGACATATTTATCTTTTATATGAGGTTCTCTAACAAATCGCCTTTCCAACAATTTTAATCTGCGAACAGCAGTAGACTTTGACTTCGAGTCTTCGGCGGCACCAGGCTCGAACTCACGACACTCCAGCCACGAGTCCATGACCTTGACCACTAGTTAGCCGTGGCTATAAAGAAAGGATGGAAGAGGAGGTGAGTTGGAAGATAACACCCTTCTTTATTGATTTGTGAGCCATTTCATTGCCGTTAAGATCCACATGAGATGGAATCCACTGAAAAATGAATATCGTGGTGTAGTGAAATAAGTTTTGTTTTGGTGCAAGAAACTGATTTCTTCGCTAACTTTCAGGGTGATGGAGTGAGCTACGGCTATCGGAAAGAATTCTTAGTTCTTGGATACAATAGCCTCAAGAACCTCATCAGGTGTGGTTCAAAGCTTTGAGGTGCATCACCAATAATTGTTATACACTCTAAAATGTTATTTATTCAAATCAACCCGATTGGTTCCTACCACAATATTTTAATAGGGGAAAAAAGAATAACGTTGATGTAATATTTATAATGTAATACGGATATTACGTTATGTAATTACGTTATGTAATAACGTATAATGTAATACGTTAATATTACGTTATGTAATGGATATTACGTTATGTAATATCCATAACGTAAATCAATATTTGCTTTTGATAACAATTCAAGCGAATGAAAAGTAAATAAAAATTTTGAATAAGTAAATGCATTGTTAAACAACACAGGACATTAATAGAGTTCAAAGTACGAAACAATCAGTCAACATTGAGCGAGTGAAAGCCATCTGATGAAATGTTTCTGATACGGTTTTCTTCCGATTAAGTCGGGAGAAGGTTCTTATCTCTGTTCTCACGGAGTACCTGCCCCTGTCCTTCCCCTCTCGCGTGCAAGCGAATTATCTGTATCAGTTGGTTGTGAACTTGACCTAACATCGTTCTACATTTGAAAGAACACGTGTATGTCAAAAAACAAAAAAGTAGAGCGCAGTAGAGAGTTCAAAATTCTCTTTAGTAAAACGATTAACTATCAATGACATTTACAATAAAATAGTGTCATAATGGCTATTAGAAATGAAATATATAAATTAAATCACGTCCCTCTCAAATGAAAAACTCTGCAAAGGAAACAGAGAACTTGAGCAGAACAGAGAAATTCTCGCAGCATTCATTACTTTTTTTGGAAACGAACGAATTCTGATAACTATTTTTTAGTGGAATTAAATTAATTCATACGCCCTTGTTCTTTTACGGAACAAAAATTTGAATCGAATATATAATTCTTGTAATAACTAAGTCTTATTAAGGGAGTATTAAGTTTAATTTTCCACCAGTTTCTCTGTTTTTTTAAGCAGTATTTAGCCTGCTGTAAATCATAAATATTTTGTCAAATTCCCTTGGTTTCTTTGGTATTTTTAAGATTACTATTTTTTTTTTCCAAATGGTGCTGAATTTGACACACAAGCCTTTGCATACAAGACAAATCCCCCCCATGTGAGAATCATTTCAGAGGTGGCGTCATCTAGTGGCAGCTCTCGCTGCCAAATTTTTTTGACGCTTGAATTAATTTTAATTTAAACTCTCGTCGTTGTTAAACATTGCTGTGATTTAGTTTTTCCTGGTGTACCAAAGTCAAGTGGATACCCATGGAATCTTTTACATGTATTTTTACGATTTTCGCATCCAGAAAATCTATTGAGACTTCAACCAGAATCGAACCCTCAACCTTGGGTTTACGACATTATATTCCTTACCATTTTCATTTATTTTATACCTACTCTTTTTAAATCTAGTTCAAAAATATTTCTACAGTTTGAACAAATATTTGGTGCAGAGTTTAGTTGAAATTAACACTTGCAGTATAATATCTAATACTCACTCATTCATTTGGTCCGTAAATTGGTATTAAAACCTTTTACACGCCAATGTTCCAATACTCGAACATCAATTTTGAAATTTTCTGAAAAATTCAATTTTATTCATATTGTTCCATAAAAATTATTTTGAAGACAAAAAGTATGGATTAATTTTTTGAAATTAAAGTATTGTTGCTAAATTAAATAGTCTCTCTGAGAAAAAATTCTAAATAATGCATTTTTTTCTACTTTTGATCGGACAAAATTCAAAAATTCATATAAAATTCAAAATTTAAAATTTTTTTTTAATATTTGGTAAAAGTAATTAAAAATGATCATTTTAACTATAGACTGCAAGATATCATAAAATATAGTTATTTTTTTTTACTATCGGTTTTGAAATTTGAATGTTCCAAAAATGGAACATTGGCGTGTAAAGGTATACTTTTTCACACAACGCAGTTTTTATATTTACAGTTCACAGAAGAGTGGGAAAAGATTTCTGAACCCTAAAAACTTATAGTATGTGTTGAAAGAAAATATTTATGACTTAACTTTCGTTTCGGCTCCCTCTCTCAACTCCCCCCCCCCTTCAACCGTTTCTGGACAATCTCAAGTGAATTTCTCAGTTGCAGCATAAGTAACTACCATGTGCGTTTGTTGATAGTTCGATGTAGCGTATGTCTTATTTGAAGAAGAACGTCACATAATAAGGCTTTATATTATTTTGTGTTAAGTCAGTTAGTGAATATCCATTACGCTAATAAGATGACGCATTCATAGCCACTCCGGACTGTAGAAGAAGCTTTGGAATATTTTTATACACAATCAGATGAGAAGAACCTATTAATATTTGTCAGTTTCCCCTAGAAAAAAGTAGGTGATTTACTGACAAGGAAGATATCGATGAAGATACTTTTCAGTCTGTTCTACCAGTAGACGTTTGTTGCAAAATCGAAATGTCTGCAAGCATAGATGATGATGAAATACCTCCTGTATGTCAGAAAAGCACAACGAAAAAATGCCTCAAGTGCGAAACAAGATATCAATCATTGGCATGGCCAAGCAATTTTAGCGCGTTTTTCACATGTTGTATTCTACAATAATGCAACTGATGAACTTTTTACTTATAGAAAGTAGTACTATACTTAAATTTTTTTAAAAAAATTATTAAATTTAAATATGATTCGGCTCATCTAGGGCACAAATGCGACCAAATACCGAAAACCCGAGGTCAGTCGGTTGCTTATTGACTGAGAAAAAGGTACGACAAAATATGGAACGAAGACGAAATTTGCATCCTAATAGCGCTTTTTGTACAATACGTGAAAAACGCGCTAAAAAGATTGCTTGCGAAATGTTTTCCTAGCTATACATGGACAATAAAAATAGTTTAGGACATAAAAAAACACATATAAGAAAAAATAATAATAAAAATTATCTTTATTTCTCATTTTAAAGAATTTTGGTAAATCTGTATTTTTCTAGTTTTTTTTTTTTTTTTTGCTTTATTATACTACAGCTTTGAGAATTTTGATATGAAGGTTATTTGTTTATTTCTTTGTCCTACTGATGTTTTCCTTTATTGTTTCTAATAAGTGATTGTAATTTTCTGAAATGTATAAATTCCTGTGTATAAATTATATTTTCAACTTAATCTGCTTTATTTTGGATTTATATTTAAAAGTTTACTTCAGATGTGGCACAAACAGGGGACACCCATCGGGGTACATTTAAAAAACTCTGCAGGGAAAAAATGATAGATTTCTCTCGTTCACACGCAAACTTTTAGTTCTTTCCCCCCATTTTAATTTTAGATTTTTTAGGCCCATTTCAAACCCCTCCCCCCTACAACGGGGGGGGGGGTGAATGATGAAATGTTTAATGACACCTCTAGTTAAGCTACTACTTCTTAAAAATCTATATAATAACTGATTTTTGAATTTAAATGTTAATGGTCGTACTCTTAAAAAACATGTGAAAAAACTTAATGGTACCCGCCAATGTTCCATTTTTAAAACATGCTAAAAATATTTAAAAAAAATTTTTTTAACTTTGGCGCCGAAAACCCATGCCATGATATGAATCTCAGATGGATTGTAATCAAGTTAAGTTAATCCACCGTATTAAATTCATGTATCTGTGTATAATTTTTTCTTATCACACACAACTTTTGTGATTTGTAATAATGCACGCTGACTGTGCAATGGAAAAAGTACCCATCTTACAATGCCTTAAGTTATTAAAGCTATTTTTATTGTTGTGGCCACTTTTAAAGATATTTACTTCCCATAAAATGTTCTATTTAATTTTATGCTCCTGATTAATCTTAGCTGTACTATAAGCCTGATTACATCTTTAAATCTTTTTGCTGTATCTGAAAAAATTTTTGCCTCCCCATGTTGTTTATTAATTTTGTTATTCTTAGAGTCAATAATGCAAAAACATTTGTTCATATTATGGTACAAAACAGTTGCAAGGACCTTGGGTTTGCACATTTGCTTCTCCTTATTCTTGCTAACCTGAATGTTGGTGGTATTATCAGTCTATGGTTGTGCTTGGGTTACAAAATTTTTTTCAGATACAGCAAAAAGGTTTGAAGAGTGTAATCAAGCCTTTTTGATAATCATAGTACAGCTAAGATAAATCAGGAGCATAAAATGAAATAGAACATTTTATGGAAAGTAAATATTTTTAAAAGTGGTTACAACAATAAAAATAGTAGCTTTAGGCCTTGCAAGATGGGTAGTTGTTCCATTACGCAATCAACATGCATTATTACAAACCACAAAAGGAAATAAGAAATAATTTGAACAAAAATTATACACAGTTACACAAATTCAATACGGTGGATAAACTTAACTTGATTACAATCCATCTGAGATTCATATCATGGCACAGGTTTTCGGCGCCAAAGTTAAACCTAGAACCAAATGACATCGCCTAAATATTAGTAATTAGTAAACTTTAATGGTTCATATTACCCCATTCCATCAGTATAGAATGATTATTTAGTCTGAAAAAGTTGTATAAAAAAAAACATCCTTTTTTTTAAAGAAGTGAAAAAGATATAATACGTTGGAAATCAAATACGAAAATATTTACTGTTATCAAATTAGTGTTGCCAATCGGAAAAATAAAATTTAGAAAAACATTTTTTTATGACTATTTTTTTGAAAAACAAATGTAATTCCTCCACAAAGAGTTTAAGAAATGAATAAATACAACTAAAATAAATATATTAACAGTAAAATGTGCTAAAATCCCCTCCAAAACTGCTCAAAATATTAATTTTCGCAAAGTTAAGACTTGACATGGCTGATGACGTCATATCTGCATTTAGCTGAAAAATCGCATAAAAATTTAATTTCAAAAAAATCTAAAGCAAATTTCGAAAAAAACTCTTCGAAGTTAATAGCATAACGACCTATAGCTTCTACATGCCAAGTTTCATACTCCTGGGTTGCTTAATTTGGTCGGAATAGGTGAAACACACACACACACACAAACTCTTTCTTTTATATATTAGTATAGATTAATATTTGGAACGATTTTGTTGAGAACGAAGAGATTATACAAGTCACCATTTTGGAAGAAGGTAAAATGATAGTGATGAAATATGAATTCAGATTTTATTTTGCTAACTCTCCTATCACGCGATGCAAGGATTTTGAGATCCTGTTATATTCAAAGTACATTATATAACTCTCATTTTCGAAATAAGGCTATAAGGGCTTGTGAAAAAGAGACAATAAAAAATTAAGAACCATTGTCTCATTCAGATAATATTTTGAAAATAAAAACCAGAAACAGATTTCAATCGTTTCTATGAAATAAAATTATTAAAAATAAAATGTTTCGTGTTCATTCAAAATATTTGTGTCTTATTTTTGTTACTTAGAATTAAATACTAACTTTTTATAACAAAGTCATTTTCCTTGAAATAAACGAAACCGTAAAGATTTTTTTCTTCTTCTCGTTTTCTCCTGTGCTTAAAGGCCAAGGAATTTGATAAATTGGAAAGTACAAACATTACATGTTCAAGGGCTTTACAAATTGTTTCGTCACAAATAACCGTACATTCAATGGTATCAAACATAACTTTTTATCAGTCAAAGATTCGTTGATTGAATCTTTTTTTTTTCAGTTACTATTTTTTAAAGGCAAGTATTTTTTTTTATCAATCAAAACCATATTAAGGCATATGTGTGTAAGATCATTGTATCAAACTAAAGCTAAAAGGCCAAGGCAGCACTAAATTTAATATCCATGCTTTTAATAGAAACATTACTTTGAAAAAAAAATGCGTTATCACTTAATCTTTCAGTGTCCGATTTTTTTCCTTTCAAAATGAAAACTTTTGGGGGAACGAACGTAACAACAGAAGTGAAATTAAATAGCATATTGTAGTAAAATTTAAGAAATGAAATCAACTGGTGCACAAGGGTGATTTTTCCCGACTGTATTTTAAAACAGTATTATTTTACTCGAGAGGTCTAGATGCTAAAAAATACTTTAAATTTAGTGTAAGATCCTCTCTTTCGTTTATAAGGTTATCTGAAAATTGTAAGTGGTCGCAGTAGTGTAGTGTTCCAGATCACGGACACGTGGCGGGCGTGGTATTAGGCCAATGCCGCTGAATACCCGCCATGTAAAGGAGGCATCTGCACGATAAACTTGTGACGGGTGCTTACGCGTTTCACTAACCTTCTCTCGAATCTTTAAATATTCTATTTATTTCATCCAATCTCCGCCGAGAGCCAAAAGTGTGACTTATGCAAACGAGATAATTTCGGGTTTAGGGAGTTCGAAAAAGATATAAAAGGGAGAAATGAATTGAAGAGAACGAGGTTGATTAAGAGGGAATTGAGAGAGTAGTTTTGCTAGTGGAAACATATTCGTCGGGAGAAGAGTTTACTAAAAGATATACATAAAGCCAGTTCGAGACGGAACGGAAAGATAGCTAAGATTGAAGCCGCTCATTAAAGCAATACAGATATAGACGAACCTACCTTAAGAAAAGGTATCAGGTCAGTTGTTTTCATAAATTAGATATAAATGCGTAGTTTGATTGTATGCGTTAATCTCCGTGAATTCAGTTAGTATTCCGTCGTTCATAATCAGATTCTTCTCGCACTCCACTGTACTTTGTTGATCTTAAAGTTTGAATAATATTTGTGTATTTCTCTATTAAGAAAGGTCAATAAATAAGATTGATTTATTAAATAAGCAGTCATTAATCATGAATCCAACATACCTAGAATTAGATAATACTCGAAGGGGAGTTAATAATCATAGGGGTAGTGAAAGGCTGCGACAAACTCCACTCGTCCAAACGAATGCACAAACGTCCACTAGTTGGTGTGGTGTGAAAGTTAGGAGAGAAGTGTGTCAACTCAAATGTCATCCTCGTTGCTTGACCATGGTTCAGAATTAAGAGGTTCGTCATGAATAGCCCTCCTGGAGCTTTACAGTGCAACGTTAATAAAAATATCAACTGAAAATTGCATACTATTACATTCTGAAAAAAAGTACAAAGTGCGTTCAAAAAATTCGGGGACTGGGGCCATTGTTGACGACGAAAGTAAGTACTCAAGGTTAAACCACTTCAAATGGATTCTCCCAAACCTCCCATACCTGGTCAGGTTGGTTTATTCCATGTCATGTGACCAAATAGCACGCGCAGCTGTTATCTTCCCAAGCTAGTTAGGTTTGTTCAGCGATCTAAGAAAGATTGCCTTTCTTGAACAGCGTTGAACTTTAAATTCTGTCAATGCTTTGGTAAAATATCAATGGTAACTTTGGAAATGCTAAGTAAGGTGTATGATGAATCTACCATGGCGAGATCTAAGGTTTACGCAGGACATAGGCGTTTTAAAGAGGGCCAATAATCCATCGAATACTATAAACGCATTGGACGACCTTCGACTTCATGGAACGCGGGAAATGTTGTATTGGTGTCTGAATGTGTTTGAAAGGATCGTCACCAAACACTCGTCACAACACAAATGCTGAGGCTACACACTTCTCAAAGACGTTGTTTGAGGGAATCTATTCGTCGTAAATGGCCTCATTTCTGGCAGAATGATGACTGGTATATTCTGCATGACAACGCACCAGCATATCGATCCCAAATGGTAAAACAGTTTTTCGTTAAAACTCGCACTAATGTGCTTTCACATCCCCCTATTCACGAGACATAGCCCCATGGGACATTTGCCTGTTCCCATTGAAACGTGAAAAAATTTATCGTTTACAACTATGGTTTCACAGTGTTATTAATTGATTAAGAAAGGAAATTATAAGCAGGTTAAAATATACTCGACATTTATTTTCTTTCTTTGTGCAAATTGAAACTGTTGGCATTCCGATAAATATGATATTTACAAAATTTTCAGTTAGGGCGTTGACAACCAATAGAAGATGCAGCTGCTACACCCTCCCCTCTCAATGAAAACGATTAGGAGATATTAGGGAGTATAATCTGTTAAATCAGATGGGAACCTAACAGTCCTGCCACCGCGTGTTGTATATTGGCTACTTGCAAGGGGCGATCCCTCTGGAGATTTCCGATAGGGTTCACAGCTTTCGGTGACAAAATGTTTCCCTAGTTCTCACAAAGATCTCTGCTTCCTTCAAAGTGAAACACGGTTTTAGTCTGTCCATAGAAATTCTTTTTTCGTTTAATTTTATTTCGACATCGAAGTATTTTGGAGCTCGATGTTTTATACCGTAAAGACCAGAATAAACAGGTTGCACGGATAAACTGGCTGCATTATCATATATGAAATCATGAGAGCAATTCTAAAGCTCTTTGGAAACGAAGACAGTTTTATTTTCATGATTAGTAGTATCAGAAGGTTTCATATTGCGTATTTTTCTTTGTAGCCCTAGAACAAATTCCGAGTGCTGGTCGCTAGAAATTTTGGTAACAAACTCACCAGGTAAACAAAGTGGATTTCCGTACAAAAGTTCGGCTGAAGAATATCCTATATCTTCTTTCAGAGAAGTGCGTATTCCAAGAAGAACAAAGGGTAAAGAGTCCACCCAAGATTTGCTTTGGTGTAAATGACATCTCAAACTGACTTTTACGCTTCTATGTTGCCTTTCGGTTAACCTATTTGATTGCAGATGTTACGTGGTCGTTTTAGAGTTCTGAAAGCCAAAATATTTGCTTAGAGAGGAGAAAAGTTGACTCTCAAACTGTCTTCCTTGGTCCGAAGTAATATGTTGTGGAATTCCAAAACGACTAATCCAGATTGAGATTGTTGCCACTCATTTTATATTTCACACTTCCTGTTGTCTTTTCTAATTATGTAACTTGTTATTCAGCTAGCGGTACTGGCAACAGAGAGGTTTTGTTTTTGTAGAATTTCATCCATGTTTCGTTTTTTGATATTGCTCCTGTACATAAGGTAAATAAAATAGTTATAAGAAAAAGATCGTCTTCAGTCATAATAAAGTGGCGTCCGCGACAGGACAGAATTCTGCTTTCGAAGATTTCTGAACTATAAAATGTACAGGTACGAATAATTTAAATTACTGTTTATGAGTTACGATATGAAGTTTACGAAAGTGATTTAAGTTTCAGAAAATATATTCACTTTACGTTCTTCTTTATAAACAGACATTAAGAATTTATTACGAATTATTTTAAGAAACTATTTTAAGTTTCATGTGAATATGGATGCTTTGAAAACAAAACGAAAGTCGTTAAGAACTTCATTTACGACTACGGCGAACAAGTTGAAGGAATGTTTGGCGAAGAAAGAAGACGCCAAGGATGGCGATAAGTTGCGCGCAGTCAAGTCTCAGTTACAAGATAAATTCTTACGTTTAGATGAGATTCAGAATAAAATTTCGTCGTTACTTCTAGAAAACAATGAAACTGCTGCCGAATACGAAAGTGATTTTCAGGCGGCCGAGGATTATAGAGATAATTTTCTTGAGCTTAAATCCAAGATAGAAACGCTATTAAATAAAGATTTCGGATCTTTTTTGGAAAGTCCTCCAGAGCTTGATGTGGTAAAATTAAAGTTACCTAAATTTGAATTAAAGATGTTTTCTGGTGATCCTAAGGAATATTTGACATTTTGGAGTATATTTTCAAAAATTCATGACTCAGAGGAACTGACTGCTATAGACAAATTCCAATATTTATACCAGTCTATGGTGCCTGATTCGAGAGCTGCTAGATTAATTTCCAGTTTCCCAATAACAACTGAAAATTATCCAAAGGCCGTCGAACAGTTGAAATTAAGATTTGGCCGAGAAGATCTCTTAGTGCAAATATATGTCCGCGATCTCCTTTCACTGGTTCTGAAAAATGCTACGACTGGAAAGAATGCCCCTGATTTAGCCACCCTCTACGATATGCTAGAAACAAAATTAAGAGCATTGGAAAGCTTAGGCCGCACAAAAGAAAAATTTGCCGACTTTCTAGAGCCATTGGTGGAGTCATGTTTGCCAGAAAATGTTCTGCGAGCGTGGGAAAGGAGTAGAATTTCAGAAAGTACTGATGATGCTACAAGTCAGAGATCCCTGGGAAAACTTATGTGCTTTTTACGCCATGAAGTCGAATCAGAAGAAATGATACGTTTAGCTCGTGAAGGATTCGGTAAAGATAGGGGAGGTGGTGCTATACGAAAAGATTGTCAGAAATCGGTCCATAAAGATGAACCCACTGCGGCTACGTTAATTTCAAGTACAACTGGTGCAAAACTTAATTGTATTTTCTGTGACCGCCCTCATTTAAGTCAAGACTGTCAAAAGTTATTTGATATGAGCTATGAGGACAGGAAAGCGCAAGTTATAAGGAAAAGATGCTGTCTCGTTTGCCTTAAGGTTGGACATTTAGCAAAAAGGTGTCATAGTAGTGTGAGATGCTTAATTTGCAAACGGAGACATTATCCATTACTTTGCCCAGATTTACGCAAGGGAAAGGAAAGTAATTTTTCGCCTAAGGACAGAACAGCCGATAATGAGCAGAGATCTACAGAAACATTGCTAACAAATCTTCCCTCTGAACATGAAATATATCTCAAAACTATTACGATCAGACTACGAAATAGAGACAAGGAAGTGTGTGCTCGAGCATTGTTGGATGATGGATCTCAGCGGTCCTATATAGAAAAGAATTTAGCTGCAGAACTATTCCTTTCTCCATCTGGAAGAGAGATATTTTCTCAAGGACTGTTTGGCGGAGGAATTTCCCCTGCTTCTGAGCATAAGAGATACATGGTAAACGTAGAAAGCTTAAATCGCAAATATTCAACTCCATTGTCTCTTCTCGAGCAACAAAAGATATGCTCAACCCTGCCTAGAATACATGACAGGAAATTGCTTTCTGAGCTTTCTTCCCGAGGAATAAAACTTACAGATGTTGGAAGAGATTCACCACCTATACGAGTTTCTTCTGGGAGCTGATATACTTGGAAGCATTTTGACTGGCAAGATAGAGGTATTATCTTCAGGAGTATCTGCAGTTGAGACCTTGCTGGGTTGGACAACTTTAGGACTGGGAAAGAAAAAGGAAGTTGTTAACCTAGTCCACATTAAGCTTACAAAATATGGACGTGCCTAAAATGTGGGACTTGGAAGTTTTGGGCATTACAGATCCCATAGAGAAGGAAAATGAAAGCCTTCTTGAAGAAGAAACTTTGACCCATTTTAAGGAAACAATTAGGCTCTGTGAAGATCAAAGATATGAAGTGGCTTTACCATGGCTAGCTGGACATCCTGCTCTATGTGATAAATACGACGCAGCAGAATCCAGACTTCGTACAGCAACTAAGCGTTTGATAAACGAAAATTACCTTGAAGCCTACGATAATGTATTTAAACAGTGGGAGTCAGAAGGTATTATAGAAGCTGTCGCATTAGATCAGCCTGCCAAGGAAGTCCATTACCTACCTCACAGACCTGTCATTAAGCCCTCAAGCAATACCACGAAGGTTCGCCCAGTTTTCGACGCTTCGTTCAAGAAACCGGGATATGCCTCTTTGAATGAATGCTTAAGTGTGGGCCCAAGTCTTATACATAAAATACTGCCTTTACTATTAAGATTCCGTTCTGGTGCCATAGGTGTAATTGCAGATGTGAAACAGGCATTTCTACAGATACGTTTGAGAACTGAAGATAGAGATGTCTTAAGATTTTTATGGTGGGAGAACACTGAATGCTCGAAAATAAGAATTTATCGTCATTGTCGAGTAGTCTTCGGCGTTTCCTCCAGCCCTTTTCTGCTGAATGCCACTATAAGTTACCATCTAGAACAAGAAAAATTCCAAACAGGGAGCCTCAGGAAGACAATTGGTCATTTAAAAGAAGGATTTTACGTGGACAATTTAGTTACGAGTGTTAATGACGTTACAGAACTGGAACAACTGAAATCGCAATCCATAGAAATAATGAAAGAAGGCGCATTTGAATTGCGCTGTTGGGCTTCTAATGACTCTAAGGAAGATCAAGATAAACAAATGGTACTTGGCCTGAGTTGGGATGTAATCAGCGACGAACTCTCTTGCAAGTTACCGTCAAATATAGATTGCACCCAAGGAAAGCCAGTTACAAAAAGGGTACTGCTATCTGTGATCAACAGTGTATACGATCCGATTGGCTTTACGGCTCCAGCTTTATTGTTACCAAAATTGCTTATGCAAGAAGCTTGGAGAGGAAAAATAGGCTGGGATGAGGTGTTGCCTGTAGAACTTGAACATAAATATAGACTTTGGGAGAGAACCATGCATTTCATGTCTAAATGTGCAATATCTCGACGATTGTTTGCTGAAAATTACGATGATTTCACGGTGCACATCTTCACGGATGCTTCTGCCTACGCTTACGCTGCATGTGCCTTTCTACGATGTGAATTCAAAGGACAGGTGACTGTCAAACTCATGGCAGCTAAAGCTCGACTTGCTCCAATGAAAAAATCCACAATCCCAAGACTTGAATTGTTGGGAGCAACTCTAGGCGCTCGATTAGCAGAAACTGTGGATTCTATCCTACGAACTACTTCTAAAACCTATTTTTGGTGCGATTCAATGGTGGTTTTAAGCTGGATTAAGAAAAAGGAGCCATGGAACACATTCGTTGGAAATCGAGTGAAGGAAATCAGGGATTTGACCAATATAGATGACTGGAGACATGTACCTGGAGAAGTCAACCCTGCTGATCTAGCTACCCGATGCTGTGATTGGTCAGACCTCCTGCAAAGCAAATGGTGGGAGGGTCCCGGCTGGCTGTATAACGATGAAGAATCTTGGCCATGTTCTGAGGTATCGGAGACTCCGGATGAAGCATTTCTAGAGCGGCGTAAGACAGTTGTGACAAATGTAGCCACAGAAAACGAAGTTAGATTTGGAGATAGATTCCTGTACTTTTCTAGCTATAGGAAGATTCTCCGAATGACTGCTTATGTTCTCAGATTCTGCAACAATATTAAGAGAAACTCTCCTAAATTAGTTAATTCACTTTCATGTGAAGAGATTCAAAAGGCAGAGGAGACTCTAATAAAAATCATGCAATCAGAATGGCCCTCTGAAATACGTGAGAAGTATAAGGATACGATACAGTTTTACGAGGAAAAGGGCATCCTGAAAGTTCAAACGAGACTGATTCTCAGTCAAGACCCAGAGGACTTTACGCATCCTACAGTTTTACCAGACCATCCTCTTCTAGAAAGACTGGTTTTGCATACTCATAGATCCTTAATGCACGCTGGAGTGTTAACGACCTTAGCACAATTAAGAGAAAAATTCTGGATTCCCAAAGGTCGGAGAGTTGTAAGAGCAATTTTACGACAATGTATAAAATGCAAAAGGTTGACAGCTGGCAAAGTTAACCCAGATCCAGCTCCTTTACCTCCCGACAGAATACACAGAGTTGCAGCCTTTCAAATAACCGGCGCAGATCTGGCCGGTCCTCTTTCCTTACGTGGTGGTAGCAAAGCGTGGATAGTGCTATTCACATGCGCAGTATATCGAGCAGTTCATCTAGAACTAGTTTCATCTCTCCACTGAATCGTTTATGCAAGCTTTGAGGAGATTCTGGGCAAGAAGAGGAAGAGGTTCTACGCTATACACTGATAATGGTACAAACTTCGTAGGGGCAGCTAATGCTTTGAAATCTTTGGACTGGGATTTCATTCAAGCCGAATGTTCTTTAATGAAAATAAAATGGTTGTTTAGCCCTCCTTCCGCCCCATGGTACGGAGGATTTTGGGAAAGGATGGTTCGCAGCATCAAAGAACTCCTCCGAAAGTGTTTGGGCAAAGCATGCGTAACATATGAAGAGATGTTGACTTTACTCTCCGATTGTGAGGCTACAATAAATGGGCGACCATTGACATATTTGTCAGACGATCCGAAGGAGCTGAAACCTCTCACGCCTGCTCATTTCATCCAAGATATTAAAGAAAGAGAAACATTTGATTTGGATCTGATTGATTCTCAGCATATGTTGAAACGAGTGCGTTATCTTCACACTTTACGATCAATTTACGCAAACGTTTCTACAAAGAATACCTTGGAGAGTTAGTAAGAAGTCCCAAAGTAGCTTCAAGAAGAAAGATAATTTCTCCGGGTGAAATCGTCATAGTTGAATCAAAGAACCCAAACCGAATGAATTGGCCTTTGGCGCAAGTGATCGAATTGTTTCCAGGCAAGGACGGCGTGGAGCGTGTGGCTAAATTACGACTAGCCAGTGGTGAGATCATACGACCGCTTCAACGAATTTATCCTTTGGAGCTCAGCGCTAGTGACCATCTCATCGAGGACCACCATGGAACTGATATAGCTGCTCAGAACCCAGGCCCTACTGCAACTAATGTTCTCAAGGAAGGAAAGAAATCTCGATGGGGCCGTCCATTAATTCCTGTTAAAGACTGAATTTGTGAACTGTTAATAATTTTACTT